>JAUTCZ010096668.1:0-15508 GCA_032273805.1 Melanodrymia brightae
TAATACCACTTATACCGACCAGTGTCCACAATTGGTTTAACAAAGGCCGTGGTATGTGCTAACCTGTCTGTGGGAAAATGCATATGAAAGTTCCCTTGCTACTTATCAATTTGGAGTAGCGGGTTTCCTCTCTCTCTCATACTATCACTAACTTCTGTCGTGGGCAGACAGTCGAGGCAACTGGTCTGCGTGACCATGACAGACGTGCTTGAACCTTAATTGGATATAAGCACGTAAAATAGGTTATAACTAACTAACTAACTCAATGGCGATTTACTAAATCCTCAGCAGTGGGTTTTAGTATTTTATTTAAATCCGCTACTCATTATTTGATAAGCAGCAAGGGATATTTTATATGTACTTTCAAACAGACAGGATAGCATAAACTACAAACAGGTGACACATGTTTATGTTATTCTGTGTTATATGTTAGTATTTAAGGCGCATGGCGTATCGATCCTCCTCAGGGGACCCGTTGGGTTATGTCCCGTTCCAACCAGTGATCCACGACTGTCCTGTCAAAGCCATGGTGTGTGCTATCCTGTCTATGGGAAAGGGCACATAAAAGACTCCTTGTTGTTATTCGATAAGAGAAGCCTATGTGATGGAAGTGGGTTTATTCTGATACCATGCATTTGACAATAATCAGTATTATTTTGAAGATGTTTAAAAGCAAATATTTGTTACTTCCAAATGTACAAAAAACAGTTAAGAACTTTTGTTTTTTAAAGATGTGAAATCAAACTTTTCCTGCTGTATGGGCACAAATAATATTTCCATACCACATTTAACAGACAAATCAGTGCATTGACAAGCTTTGGCATTTTCCACCATTTAGCAAATTGTGTATTTTATACACTTTGTAGCTAATCTGTGAAGCTATTTTCAGTGCTATAGAAAATACTTAGTATAGTATTACGTGTGTGGCTGTGCTGTGAAGACTTGAAGAAAGATACATTTAGACAAACTGTCAGCCCATCTAGAATAGTACCGATATGGTTTATACTTAGCATCTTCAAATAATGAAAAAAGAAAACTACTGCCACCATTATATTATAGACTTTGGGCTTGAACTTTTGATGATAATAGGAACCCACTTATGGAATTAGAGGATGGGATGAGAACAGGTTGGGTGCATGAACTATGGATACACACATTTTAAAAGGTTTAAACATATCAACTACAATATGGCTATTAGTGTCTTAAAAAAAAAAAAATTCAATAATGATTGCCATTACCTACAAGAAACTTTGATGATACATCAAATAACCAGTTACACTGTATCTCGAAGTATTGTTTTTGTCCCAACATGTGTTAGATAATGATGGTTGGCTGTATTATTAATTCCATAAAGTCAATGTGTTTTATTGTGACGCCCATGTAATATATGCCCATTATGCTCTGTTAGAGTATCAGAGTATTGCAGAAACAAAATACAATTTCTACTTCTATAATGCCATAAGTTATTTATCTTCATACATAGCCCTATGTACAATAGATGTGGCACACACCCCAATAAAGTCCCTCAATGTTTATATAGAGTAACATAAACATATAAATTACATTTGTCCCATAAATACAACTCTAAGTGGTAAAAGAAAAACAGGTGTTTTATTTTAATGCTTCGAACACTTTCAACAGAAGACTTGTCAGTTTGATTTGACAAATTTCCTGTAAAAATGTCAAAAACGTGTATTTTATTAAGCGGGACTGAATAAACAGCTTGCGACACTTGTTGCCTGCAGTACGTACAGACCAGACGCTTGTGTTCGGCTTGTGTTCTGGCATGACAAATCACCACAGGTTCCCTTGTCACATGGCCCTCTGAGAACATTTCAATGTTTGGCTTCCACATTGCACCTTTTTTTCCTCTTATCTCCTGCCATCTCATTGGAACACTTCTACTGCTTAAATTACCATTTGCCAATTTTGCATGACCAGAAAATTAGATAGGAAGTTTGATAGGTTTGAAAAGTCTACAGAAACTGAAAATATTGTATATGCAAGCAATTAGGTAAAATTACATCAAAGGAAAAACCGGTGGGGAGGGGGGGGGGGGGAAAAGAGAAAAATATATCAGAAAACAAACCTGAAATAGAATCTGAGGCATTACAGCATTTTAGTGGGTTGGTAAATCATTTTAATTTTGAAACTTCTGGTTTTTTTTAATAAATGTTCGTTTTATGAAAAGGAATATTCTAGGCCAATTGGAGTGTTTTCTAAATTGTGGTGGCAGGGATTTTGAAAGTGGACGAGCTAGTTTGTAAAGTCTGATAGATATTTCCTTAAACTTAATTATAATGATATAAACAACTTATAATGGAAGATCTATCAGACCAATTTGTAACTTCATTTGGTGTGTACAAAGTTACCTAATCATGTCATTAGTTATAAAATTGACCCTAACCTGTGACCTAATGATCCAAGAGGTAATTAGAAGACAATAAATTTAATGTTGATTTTAAACCATGTGGATTCATGGCCTTGGGTTAATTTTGTACAATATGCTGGTAAAACATAAACATCACCAGGATAATGACTTCATGTTAAACCAATTTTGATGTGTAGATTTTTATTTCCTTTTAAGCACCTGTGTTTTTCCATAACTTAAGGTCATTTCAATAAATAACTGAAAACAAAACATATTTGAAAGAAAGAAAAAACTACCAAAAAAATCTATACATTTGTTGCATGAGACATAGCTAGGCAAAAACAAAGGCCCACTACCACTACCACTAACAGCTGAAACATGTCGAGATAAATCTCCTGTGATACAGTTGAAAAATGGTTTGATATCAGTTCCTTTGGTGTCTCCTCTCTTGTTCCTAGGTCTGGCTTTCTCGCAGATAAAGAGCTGATATCTGCCACTGCTGCTATGCTTGAACACGTAATCTCCAGCATCATACAAGGAGATGCTTCAGTGACAACTATTTGCTGGAATCGAAGCATCAAACACACCGTCATCTGTCCTGACTTATGAGTGAATAATTCACAGAGCATGCTTTGATATGCTTCATGGGCGTGTGACAAGTCTGCTGAAGATGTATTGTGACAGAAGCGAGGATTCAGATGTTCAAACACATACCCAACCTGTATGTACATGCCTACTTTGAACTGAAAACACATTTAGTTGCTATGTCATAAAAAAGTTTGTTTGTTCAACGACATCACCGGAACACATAATTATTAATCGGCAGTTATTGGATGTCAAATGCACGGATCTATTCACACATGTTAATAGAGGAAACCTGCTACTGCCACATAGGCTACTCTTACTAAATAACAGCAAGATATCTTTTATGTGAACTTTCCCATAGACGTGATTGATGAGTTTGGGGGACCTTTCTCACATGTTTTGGGGAATAAACTTGTCTGAAATGCATTTTCTATGCATAAATATGCTAGTAAACCTTTTTGGGGGGTGGGGTCAGGAGAGGGGGTGGGCGCTTAGGTGAGTAGTTAATAGTTAGCCTTAATGGAATTTTACTAAGGTATTAGTGCACCTGAAGACACAAAGACTGTTGTTTAGAGGTGAATCAGAATTTATACATGTTAAACCAAAAACCTGTGACCAATGCTGTTCTATTTCTGCTGATGGCTTTAACAGATTTAAAAAAACAACCATACAGCAAAAAAAATCCTGAAACTTCACACCAAGGACGTTTATCCTTGCTGTATCTAATCTGCTGTTGAGAGATGCATGCTTTCTTTCATTACACAATAAACAAACAAATCTAAAACTTAAATAACTTGTTATACCTTAAATAAAGGGATCTTTGACTTTGTGGTAAAAGAGCATTAGCTATCTTGTTATTATATCTTGGCTATCTAGCTGCATATTGATAACACACATTTGTGATGATCAGCTTGTTGTTAATACAAGAGTGCTTTACTGTAATCTATATTTATGTGAAGAGAAATGCATGCTCCACAAATATCAGAAATAAAAACAGATCCACCTTAGTTTGGCATTTTAAGGCAATTTGTCATGAATGTAACTGTCAAATGAATAGGCTCTGTTATACATCTGCAATAAATTTGTTATATGCAGGATAGCACATACCACAGCATTAGATGACCAGTCGTGGAATTTTAAAACACACAATTGGTCTACAGAAGAGGATCGATTATTCCACCTGACACACCACAGGCAGATACTCTAACCACTGAGCTAGATCCCACTCTAGTTGTATAATAAAAAACAAAATAAGTTTATTTATTGGCTCCACCGAAACACATTGATCAATAATCAGTGGCTATTGAATGTCAAGCACACAGTTATGTCAACCTGCTGCTGATTAACAGTAAGGGATCTTTTATGTGTATTTTCTCGCAGGCAGGACAGCACAAATCATGGCCTTTGATGAACCAGTCATGGATCACTGATTTGAAAGGAGAATAACTCAACAAATACACTAAGGAGGATTGATCCTTCGATCTCTCGAACCTCAGAGATACTCTTGTGCTGGGCTACATCGTAGGTCCCTCTCTGAATGGCAATAAATCCACAAAAACAAATAAAGGGTGCCCGACTTATTACGTGTAAATTTAAAAACTAAACAGTTACAGCAAACAAAGAATAAGTAATGTTCTGTTACTGTGGTATGAAGTGAAGAATAAGTTCTGTCAAACAGATTGATACTGTTACAAAAACAGTGCAACAAGAAAGATAACTCTGTTAACCTTGTGCCTTCTGATTTGCCTAGCAGAACATTCTGGAGAATAACTTTAATCTTGTGCAAACATTTCTAATAAAGTATTGTTTTTTTAAAAACTTATAATACTTGTCAATCATTGAAATATCAATGTTAATGCTATACTTCGCATAACATACAAAGTTATCCAATAACATTTCTATGTAAAACATATTGTGGAACAATTCAAAGAGAAAGGAAGAATTTAGTGCGGAAAGAAAACAAATAGTGCACAGGACAACTGATATCTTGAAACATCTGTCTTGCTTGGGGGTAAACTTTATACACTATGAGATTGAGACTATTGTAACTGAAACATCTGTCTTGCTTGGGGGTAGACTTTATACACTATGAGATAGAGACTATTGTAATCTAATGTTTTACAGAATGTGAACAAAGTTTGAACCGTTTCACACCATCTTTTGCTGTGGACATTTTAATACCAATTCTTTTGTAAATGGAAACTAAAACTTTACCTTTGAATAGAACAAAACATAATGTTCACTAGTAGTATAACTGTTAAAAATCATCCATGTCACTGATGACATGTCAATAACAAACATTGTGCAAAATATATATGTGCTCAATAAACTCCGATACTGTCAAAAATTTCACAATTTTGAAGTTTCGGTTGTCATGAGATTTTAAATGGAATCGTACACCAATGTTGGTGCCAAACCATTAGTACTAGTGAGAAAACCTGCTACTCCTATTTGATAAGTAGCAAGGGATATTTTGTATGCTTATATCCAATTAAGGTTCAAGCACATCTGTCCTTGACATGCTGTCATGGCTGCTCACTCAGGACAGAAATGAGTGCTAGTATATATCTGAGAGGAAACATGCTACTCCTATTTGATAAGTAACAAGGGATATTTGATAAGCACTTTCAGACATGACAGTTGTGTACGCTTGTCGGTGTAAGTGGTAGTACACCTACCTATTGAGCCTTGCGGAGCACTCACTCTGGGTGGGAGCCAGTAATGGTATTAAAAGTATCATATGCCATGAATGGGATTCGAACCAAGTACCTACCAGTATTAAGCCTGATGTGAGGCTGGAACAACTGCATGTGTATACATCACAAGTTATAACCCATCCAGTCAAGGCCACCTCGTGAGTACCTGCTGACAGTGTTGTTGCATGTGAAGGCTAAACTGCTTCTCTAAATATTGCCTTTGCTTAACTGGACATACTGTAATACCAAATAAGTGTCAGCGGTATGCAGTTTATGGCCGGTTGTATGGCCGGTGGTGCTACGGTGGTGCTACGTTATGATGGTCTGATTGGTTTGATGGCTAGAGTGGAAAACCGGAGTCTGCTGTGTTATTGCAGGTGTGAACAAACCTGTATTGTGGCATAGTGCTTCTTTTTAACACTAAATAAAAGTCATGTATTTCTAATCAACCCCATGCTGTAAAACAGGCTCTGTTTTCTCAGGTGATCTCCAGGCATAATTCTTATAATAGGACTACACTATACTAAGATGGTCATATTCGATACAGTATAGTGATTGAGGGTTAACACTGGACATTATTTTGTTTTACCTATTTTTTTTAAATTTTGCATTGACATATGAGCAAGTGTTGATATAACTGTGTATTTGACATTCAATAACCACTGATTAATTAATAATCAACATGTTACAGTGTCATGATTTGACAAACTTGTTTCTTTTTTTCCTTAAATCATATTGGCTACGTCTGTACTCCAGCTTGCACACCTGTACAAATCACATCACTGAAACATGCAGCCTATTGTAACAGAATACATCATCACATAGGGTCTACCACACTTTCCACATGGTGGTAATATGATATGATAATATGCATCATCACATAGGATCAGTCGCACGTCCCACGTAGTGGTAATATGATAGATATATACATAGTCAAACTCGTATATGCTATCGTCCTTTGATTTACTTTATGGAATAAGGTCAAATGTTCTTTTAGGGACATAAATATTTGCCCTTACCGACTACAACAGTATACCGATTCCAAAAGACATATATCATAAGATCAAAATAGACACATGTGTTAAAATATGTCAGAGTAACAGACATCAGACGTGTTCAGAACCATCATCTATGCCGATGCATTCACGATTTGAATTCAAGGAGCATTAAGAAACTGAACGCAGAAGAAGAAGTATAGCACCATCACCTCTTCTGTATATGTACTAGCAGGATTTAATCTACCATGCAATTCGAGGCCAGTTACCGGCCCTATTCCCCTAGGGTGAATTCCCAATTTGGAAAAACAAAATTCCAAATTTTTAAAAAGAAAAGTGCTCAAACATTCTATTTTATAATAAAAATTTTTACAGTGACCCCACACTGATCACTAGAGATAAAAAGTTCTTTTCTTTATACATGTACTATGAAAATAAACCAAGTATTACTCTTTGAAAAGGATAATACTCAATTAACATGACATCCTAACTTTGACCAAAAAAAACAATATTTTAAGAAAATTTCTGTTTTTTCTGACCAACTCGTTATTTTCACCTAATTTTCCAAACACAGACCCTACAAAAATGGTCCAGATTATACCCTGAATAGGTTTTGGTTATCATTTCCTTTACATAGTCTAGAACATGAAAGAATCTATACCCTCAAGTTCTGGGGCTTGTTTCACAAAACATTTACAACTAGTTGTGGACGTAAACGTAAATATGTGACTAAATGTGTTTCTCAAAATATATTTAAACATAATTGTCTCCATACCAGGAACGAATAGCCTTCATGTGTGATATGTTTCAAATGACCAAAAACCCATTACATCTCAGCTACTAACCATAGTTGTATCACTAACCGATAGCGATCGAAATATCTCTACTTACGTCTACGTCCACAACTAGTCGTAAACCAGACGTATGATGTTTTGTGAAACAGGCCCCAGAAATCTTTCTATATTAATTGTTTACCATCTTACTTTATAATTTATCTCACAATGTCCTTCGTAGATAACATCACCTAGAAGCCCACCTTTCATTGCCAGAGTCAAATTAAACAATAATCTAGGAGAGACCATCTTTTCATGCCAGAGCCAAATTAGACAAACAGCTTTAGCTCATTTTTTTCCACACCGATTTGGCCACTTACAATAAACATATGCAGACCAGACATGTAAATAAAGATGACCTGGGTTATAAGGTCAGTTGTTGGAGATGTTGGTTGTGACCAATAGAAACACCATACAGACATGGATACCTTCGAGGGGAAACACAAGTTTATTACCTACGGTATATTCCATTTCCAGAAGAACAAAGCAACATAACAATTCAACAAAAATACTAGCACTACCTGAAACTTGTACGGTTTTTACTAATGCTAAAATGAACAAAATTGTATATATAAAAAAAATATTGTATAAAATTCCCATGTTGCACAGATATGGAATACAATATATTTGTTGGAGCAGGAAAACATCCAATGACTGAGAAGAATCGATTCTTCAACCTCAAACACCGCAAGCATACACTTTAGCACCAAGTTAAATTCCACCCCTTCCAAGATTCAAATACCAGTCTCTGTGGTGTAGTGGTTAGATCACTGGGCATAAGACTGATAGGTACTGGGTTCGAATCCCAATTTTACAATTTAATCAACCGAGAGTGAGTGATCTGCAAGGCTCAATGGACCAATAATGACCAGTGTCCACAACTGGTATAACAAAGGATGTGGTTTGTGCTACAAAATTTGGTGTTTGCTTACAGTACTTATTAAATTAGCTACATTTAAATATTACAGTACTTATTAAATTAGCTACATTTAAATATTTGTTTGCATATTAATATTTTGGGGACAGAAACCTAATTGTGTACAAAGTGAGCCTTTATATCATCCTTCAAGTTATGCATATATCATATTGTTTTATCTTACCAGGTACTACAGCCATTCAAATTAAATAACAAGTTTAAAGCCACCATTTCTACTTCGTTACTTTAATTCTCACAATAATTATTGTAAGTAGACAACAACAAATATCAATTAAATTTGTGACATGTCTATTTACATGTAACAAAAAGGAATAGGAATCAGATGTGGGAAGAATTCAATAACAGAAGAATGTACTTTGGAGGAATCGGAGGAATGGTTGTTCTATTTTATGTAGATTTCCAACAGCAAAAATAGTACAAGAGAAAGAAATATTCTCATAAAGAAAACTAATTACTTCCTTGGAAAAAGTGACAGCACATACTACTTTGTGTCTTGAAAAATTAGTTAATGTTTATATTACTGGAATGGCTACATTCCACATATAGTCCTTAATTATTTTTCCAACAATAATTTTCTACACACTTTCCATATTACAGGATTTATATATTGCCATGACCATAAATTCAAGCTTCTGTGGTTTTCAAGACTGAAATTCACAGGCCTGCAAATTGAGTTACGCACTTAACTTCAATACTTCATTTATTTTCTGTTATGTAAACTATAAATGTTGAGGCAATTTCCTTTCAGCTCAGTCGGTAGAGCACTGAATGTTCACCCAGAGGACCCTGGTTTGAATCTTCCCAGTAGAAACAGTGTTACAGTAAACCACGATTGTAATTGTCACACTTATTGTTGAAGCAAATACTTAACCAAAAATGATCGCCGAATTAAAAGATGCATCAATGTTCCTTTGCAATGTGAACGTTACATATAGACCTTTTTTTTCAGCTGCCAATATTACTAGTTCTACAGTATTTGCTACATGTGTACCAGGGGCGGAATAGTGTTAAAAATGTGGTGCAGCCTGAGGTTGCCAAAGGAAACTATGAACCAATATTCGAAAGGACGCAAGTATTATACAGGGGCCATGGAAAGGTCTTTTTTACCAAAATAATGTTTTTTACAGCCATGTCCTTTTAAAAAGTGGCATGGCCATAGCAGTACCCGCCGTACCGTCTTCACTGCCCCTGTGTACAGCCAGAACATTATACATAGTCTGATACCATTGATGAGAGGTAAAAGTTTACAGAGTTGTCCAAATGTACTCACTAACTGCCTCGATGACGTCTGCCAGGAGTACACCATCTGTTACATCCGACTGCAGGTCTGTGATGAATCGCTTATTCCGTGCCTTCTCCAAATAGTGATTGGCCCAGTCAGTATAAATCTGAAGATAAAGTAAACAAATAAGCTAACATAAATCACCTTCATTCCAAAAAATATAGAAAAACAAAGTAAAAATAACATACACCTCATTTGCAAACAATACCTGTGCAAGTTTGGACAGGATGCCACAAAGCTTGCCCCTTCCTGTCAGATTTGAACTGCCATATTAGACATCCGCGTGATGATGAATAGACAGCAGGTTTAAGTTGTATGGTGTAGCGGGGAGAGATTCTAAACAAAATATTGCTGCTGACATGGATCTAGGGAGGGTTTCAGTAGTGCAAACTCCCCAACCCCACGCCAAGAAAAAACAAGAATAACCATGTTAAAAATGTTTTCCTATACTAACCACCCTCCTTGCTGCTCAAACCGGAGAGAGAGTGTGACTAAACATTGATCTGGACTAAACACCAAGAAGCACATAGATCTGTGATGGTTTTTTTGTATCCATGCAAACATTAATGTTATGGAATAAACCATGTTAATCATAAATGGAGACAGTTATTCCGAGGTTCCCCACTCTGGTCAACTATGCTGCCCTGCCATGGACAAAAGGAAGCAAGTAACATTTTTCACGAAATGCACTTTTTTGGCTCATTGGCATAAGGAAGTATGTACAGTTGCTCTAAACGTATCGAAATTGCTTTCCAACTGCACGATATCATAATATATAACTCTAAATTGTGGTATTTGTGTGCAAAGAGTACTTCCTTTTGCCATGGCAGGGCAGAATACATGTTTATACAATTATTAAACTATTTATTGTCACCTATATTATCTTATATTGCAGAAATAAATGTTGTTTATTAACAAACAATGTTTTATTTCATGTGCATTAGGAAGAAAGCAAAACATCGCTTGTCCATTAACGTATAGCTTTTATGAACTTTTCTATTATTTCAGGCTATTTGGAGCAGGGTCTAATGGTTACCGACCCTATGAAACTGCGAAGAAACTATATGAAGAAGAAAAACTTCTACTTTGATACCGCCAGTGTCTTACCAACCGATCTACTGTATTTCATCACAGGATTTTCGACGCCAGAAGTTCGTTTTAATCGCTTGTTTCGAGCCAAGAGGTTGCTAGAATTTTTTGACCGGACAGAAACAAGAACTAGCTACACCAACATGTTCCGCATTCTACATCTTGTGTTGTATATCTTAATCATTATTCATTGGAATGCCTGTATATATTTCGCAATAAGTGGTTCAATTGGATTCGGATCTGATAAATGGGTCTACGGTGATGTAACGGAAGAAGAATTCAAACCACTTAGCCGTAAATACGTGTACAGTTTTTATTGGTCAACGTTGACATTGACCACCATTGGAGAAACACCCCAGCCAGAAATAGATGTTGAGTACGTATTTGTTGTTGTTGACTTCCTGATCGGAGTTCTGATATTCGCCACCATTGTAGGAAATGTGGGTAGCATGATAACGAACATGAACGCCGCACGGTCAGAGTTCCAGCAAAAAATGGATGGTGTAAAACAGTACATGGAGTTCCGCAAAGTTAGCAAAGAGTTGGAAACTAGAGTTATCAAATGGTTTGATTACTTGTGGACAAACAAACAATCGCTAAACGAAGAGGGAGTACTTTCTTCTTTACCGGAAAAACTACGAGCAGAAATAGCAATACAAGTGCATTTGGAAACGTTGAAACGCGTGAACATATTTGAGGACTGTGAACCCGGTCTCTTAGTGGAGATAGTGTTAAAGCTACGGCTCCAGGTGTTTAGTCCAGCCGACTATATTTGTCGTAAAGGTGATATTGGACGAGAAATGTATATTGTTAAGCGCGGCAAACTTAGCGTTGTTGGTGATGATGGTCAGACGATTTTCGCGACCCTCAGTGAAGGCAGTGTGTTTGGGGAAGTAAGTATCCTTAACATTGCAGGAAACAAGACTGGCAACCGGCGTACCGCTAACGTTAGGAGCATTGGATACAGTGATTTGTTTTGTTTATCTAAGGATGATCTGTGGGATGCTTTATCCGAGTACCCCGATGCTAAACGGAAGCTTATTGAGCGCGGGCGACAGATTCTGAAGAAGGATAACCTACTGGACGAGGAAGCGATGCGGAGAGAGGAGGAGAAACGAGAGACGGTAGAGGAGAAGGTTGATCGACTCGATGGCAGCATGGACACAATCCAAACCCGATTTGCAAGACTGTTGGCAGATTTCAATGCAACTCAACAAAAACTAAAACAGCGACTGACAAAGATCGAAAAGGTGTTAGGTCGTGACGCCGATGCGGTTTCTATTGTATCCGTTCCTGCAGATTAAGATGTCAAGTGTAATTGAAAGACACCAATGCGTTATCCAATGATGATTCCATACGTTCTGAAGTGCTGGTTCATTTCCTACAGTGCAGATGGACGGCGCTGGTCGCCTTTGTTGATTTTACTACATTTTATACTTGCGTTGCTATACGGCGTTCAGCAAATTGTGTGCTACTAATATGTAGTCAATTCCGTCACATGTCATTGTTAGTTATATTGCGTAATAACATTACTCTTATATTAACTTTACAGCGAACATTTCGCTGGACATGTTATTGTTTTTTGTTGTTGAAATACATACAACTGTACTTGTATTGCCTATAATATAGGAAATGAAATAGGATGCATTATTCATTTTTGCCATCTCTCACACGGGCAATATAACCAGAATGTGACGCCCATTGATGGTTCTACGTCACACAAATTATTGTTCTAAGTCACACAAATGCATGAAACATTTTACAACGAGATTAATCTATCATTTGACTAAATCTCATGAAGCTATTAAATTTATTTTAGACAATTGGTAATAAATATATAGGCTACTCGGCAATACTGTTTAACTTGCACTCGTGACTTGACTTTTCTTCACTCGTGAAAGGATTGTGAAGGCAAACACCAATGCACTTATGCTAGATAAACAGAAGTGCGCCGTCTCTTTGAGCATTTTTTAATGTAGTTATATTGTTTCCAAATATTGATTTACAATGCATGTTAAAGTTTCAAACCATTATTTCGCAAAACCTTTTAGTATTTGTGTACGGTTCCTAAACGAATACTATTGTTAACTAAAAACCAACGTCTCTGTAATGTGGCGAAGACTGTTATTGTGGACTGTACGACATTACGTCACATGTGTGTTTACAATGTAGTTAGGAGTCTATACATGGAGTTGAATTTCAAGAAAGGCTCATGAAAGAATGAATTAATTGTTGTTTAACGACACCACAGCACGACAAAAGACATCGGCTACTGGGTTAGAAATGCTCAAATACGCACATGCCGAGTTGATTATACTTATTGCCAAATTTGACGCTGCAAACGATCCAGTGGGATGTTTAACACTCTATGAATTTTGATAACAGGAACCATAATATATTCAAAATGGCCACCACATATTTCACTTTTTTAAAATAAGTGAGCTTTTCACTCGGATATAGGCTTGTGATATACGGTTTCATAATGTTTTAATCGTTATTTGATACTGCAATGGTTTGGGGTGTAGGTTGGGGGTAAAACACTTTACAAAAGGTTGTTTCGACTACATCACAGTTATACACTTCTTTTTTTTCAATCATAGAGCATAGCTTCTAAAAAATTTCAAATATGACTAATGGATAGCACATGCCAGGAGTAACTATTGAGTGAGACGTATAGGATAGAATCAGAATAAGTGTTCTAAAAGTACTCCAAAATCGTGCTTTCTTCCTTGCTCGGTTGCTGAACTAGTGTGTCACATTACCGAAAGAAAACACCAAAAAGTTGGTTGGGGTATTTTCCAAGCTAGTAATGTTTTAATGAATAGTTGTGCAACGATCTGCAAAATTGTATAGCGCAGGAGGTGTGATACAGTTGTGAGAAAATCTCGGATGATTATTAATAATTTAAATATTCAAAACAGATGGATTTAATTATAAAACGACAAACAAAGCTTATGACATACGTACTAAAACCTCTAACCACAACAAAAAACTAAAATTTGGATCTGACTGTGGCATAACAAACATATAGGAATGATTGACTTTATCATTGCCAACTATTGCTATGAGGGCTTTTATATCAACTTGTCAAAAACGCATATTGAAACAATAAATAAAACAAATAACAAAAGAGATTTGAATAGAAGTGTATTAACCGACAAAAATACATCTGAATAAGCGACACTCCGACCCCCAGTCGAAGAAAACTGGTCATATTGCATTTAGAATAGGAGAAGCGGCAGCTCTTGGCGGCAATCTGCTACTGGAGAAGAGCCATGGCAACTGAGATATCAGATGACAGATAATGGGAAATAACGGCGGCAAAAGCAGGATTACTACGTTTAGTTTGACTAACTGAAATGAAATACTTGATTAAAAATTCTTCGAAGCCCCAAGCAAACATTAATGACACGTAGATACTGTAATCTAAACGACAAAACACTGGCATGACCAAATGTATCTCTGAAAAAAGGAGAGTCAAAGGGATATTGCCCAAGTAGTGATACTACCTAAAAGCCTGTAAAACAGTGTTGTCTAAATTCAATTTCTTGAATTGTATTTTTTCAGTGATGTACGTCCTTCATAGTATGCAAAATCATTATGTACCCCTAAAACGTATTGAACAATTTACAACAAGCCTATATCGAAGCGAAAATAACACTTTTTAAGAAAAAGTACATTTTTGAACGCCATTTTGAATAAAAAAAAAGGTTCTGGGTATCAAAACTTTTAGCATGATGATGTGCATACAGATTTCACCTGATTCACGCGCAGCATCACATAGAAACAACTAGACATATATCTATACTATATTTCTATAGTATTGTATCTCGAGTGGATGGAAGTATAAAGGGAAAACTGAATGTGGTCTTCAAATGCAAACATTAACTGAAAAGTCAAGACTTTGTGGTTATTCAAAACCCCGGTTTTTATTGTTTGGAGATGCACTGTTCCCTGGTTACTATTCGAGACCCGGGTACTATTCGATACCTGGGTACTATTCGATACCCGGGTACTATTCGATACCTGGGTACTATTCGATACCCGGGTACTATTTGATACCCGGATACTATTCGAGACCCGGGTAGTTATCAAGTATTTACGATAATTATATGTATATTGATTGGTTTACTAAGCTTAGTATTTATAATATAGACTGGTTAAATTTAGTTCAGTATCCGAAGGTTATAAAAAAAAAATTGTACGATAATTATTGTCTGTTGTCACAATAATTATGTTATTTGGTGTTATTCGATAAAATGCTGAAAATACTAATATCAAACTATACAATATCCAATAGAAATCTATTTCCACAACTTTTAATGTTATGTACTTTTCAATCGTTCAACTTTAATTGTATCCTTTTAAAATACTATTACTCAAATTATTCTTATAATTATGACCATGTGAAAGACACAATTCTGGGCCGGGATGTGGTTCATACACTAACTGAGAACCTTGGGAATATGAAGTGCCTTTTGATTTAATTTGTTCTTTCCGCTGCCAAACAGACTACAATCAAAATGTCTTGTTTGACATGACAGGCCCATATAAATAAATAACATTCGTTTTTGTGTAGTTTTATTAGAATATAGAGGATATTAAACTCGCTACCCTGTATTATCAAGTTTAAGTCCCAAGTTAAATAATTTTCATTTGTCGCGAGCTTTAGCGAGTGACTAAAATGAAAATTATTTCACGAGGGACTTAAACTTGATAA
>JAUTCZ010096779.1:0-15501 GCA_032273805.1 Melanodrymia brightae
CTTGTTCTTCTCTTTCACTAGCTACACCAGTAGTCCAGTTCGCATTATGAAATTAGTCATCTTTTATAGTTTTCCGCTGTCACAACAGAGCTTCTTGGTATATAGGGGAGTCTCGATGGGCCACTCAGATTGTCTCAAATATGTGTAATTATGAATAAAAGCATATTTCCAAATACATGTAACATGATTCATGAAAACTATTTGTTGAGCTATTTCTCATTTGTTCCCATATGCATGTGTGTGTTAATGTATATTTTAGATACATTTGGTGGATAACTCACTTTATTTGGCATGCGGACATTAAATTTTATTTTATTTTATTTTTATTCTGTACCTTTATCATATTAAGGAGCGGGCATAGCTCAGTGCAAGAGGTTCAATAGGTCGACAGATCTATCCTCCTCACCGAACTTGTTAAGTTATTTCTCATTCCAACCAGTGATTCACGGCTGATCTATCCAAGGCCATGGTATGTGCTATCCTATCTGTGGGAAAGCACACAAAAAATCCCTTGCTGTTATTCAGTAAGAGTAGCCTTTGTGGTGGCAGTGGGTTTCCTCTGTGACAAAGTGTCAATATAATTGTGCGTTATTATGTGTGATTAATAATCAATATGTTCCAGTGATGCCGTAAACAAACTTTTATCTTTATTATTAATATTATTCAGCTGGTCAGACTCACTACTTGTGTAGGGATGTACAGGATGCATTGCTCAGCCCAATTAATCTTGTCATTGGCCAAATAGGATGTCTCCATAATGGCATTATGGAAAGGCTGCATTTTTGGAGGACAACTTTTGAACTGGACTATGTCTTGTGTATTATTAACATGGTAGCACCTACCGGTCTTGTAAGCCAGTTGAATCTTCGGCCTTTTGCCACTCCTGCCTTATGGTTTTAGTGCTGTGGTTGACTTCTCACAGGGTAAGTATTGATTAATAATGAATATTACACACATTTTATATAACCTTATTTTTAAATATTGGATATATAGATGAAATCAAAGTGCTATAATTTTGAGTGGTAGATACTTTCCACTATTTAGTAACAGTGTAACTAGGTATGTGAGAGCTTTAAATGTTTGTTCAACTTGTAAATTCCACAAACTGATAATATTCACAGCAAGCAGTTTATGTTTTGCAATACAGGTGTGTTGAATTTCAGTCTTGATGTGAACATGCATACATGTACAAATGGTTTTGTTTGATCAGAGACAGT
This sequence comes from Melanodrymia brightae, assembly GCA_032273805.1. Lineage (NCBI taxonomy): Eukaryota > Metazoa > Mollusca > Gastropoda > Neomphalida > Peltospiridae > Melanodrymia > Melanodrymia brightae. The sequence goes on from JAUTCZ010096779.1 coordinate 1,218, forward strand.
GACCGAAAAGAACCCACTCTGGAAAATATATTCCTGGGATGGGGTGAATGCCCAATCACTTTCAGTGACCAAGCTTAATGCTGATTCATCATCTTCTGGGGTGGGTAAATAAATAACAAAAGGTTTTAATATTGACATTTTTATTACATTTTCTCTAAGACATTTTTTTCTGGTGTTTTTTTTTCTAGACGGAGTAACTTCCAAATATTTATTTGTGAGGATATGTTTTCCGAAGGGGTTTCTTACCAGGTTTCATGTGAGATAGTTTTTAGTCGGTGGTTTAATACAAAAATGCATTTTGTTTTATGTTTATTCAGAAGCATGTCAATTTTACTGTTGGTCCTATAGGCCAGTATGATTTCAAATGGCTATGATTTCATTATATTCAAATGGCTGTCCAAACTCTGTGTGGGACATAACCAAGGTGGGCAGACTAAATTTTACCACAAGTGGATTTTCTCTGCATCTTGGTCATCTACATATACATGTATATCATTATCTGTAGTTCACCTCTGGGTTTGATGCCATAACATACGTTGATGCCCTACTGCGTACAGATGCTCTACAACATACAGATGCTCTACAAACTGATGCCATTCTACATGCTGATTCCCTACTATATACCTAGACCATATTACACTGATACCTTAGTACAAATTTATGCTCCACTGCACACTTCTATCCTACTACACAATGATACCTTACTACATACCGATGTCCTACTGAATACTGATACCCCACTGCACACTGATGCCAACTACACACCGAAGCCCTACTACAAACCGATACCCTATTAAATATTTATGTGGAATTATACCATACTATATGCTGATTCTAATATTGACTAGGCATGAATTGTGACGTAGTGACAATTAACTTGGTCTTGTCAGTGGCTGTGGTGCACTCACTATATGACATGATAAAAGTGTTTGTGTGTGTATTTTCAGAAGATTGGTTCCAGACGAAAGGACCTGTCGTGTTCTATCTGCGGAAAGGTCTTCCCGAGGTCGCTCAAATACAATTACCAGAATTTGAAACAGCACATGCAGAAACACAGCAATTCCAGATTTGTCTGCCCCATGTGTGGCAAAAGCTACCTCTTCAAACCATCATTATTCAGACACCAGAAACTCTGTTACTATACCAAAATGAAAAATGCATCATTTTAGGAAATCTCTGGTAATTTTTGTCCTTACATTCATATATATGTGTTGTAATCCCAAATCCAGAAAGGATACCACTGTGTCTTCTATCTGATACACTATCATCATGCATCAATATGTGGCATACCAGACAATAGAACTGCATCTTGTACACAGTCATGTAGCACACCGGACAATAGTGACATGTCTGACACATTTATGTAACGAGGACTAGGGGAGTGTGTCTAATATACATGTACCTTCATGTGGCAGCAAAGACTGGGCATGTGTCGCACCTTTACGTGGCAACAAGGACCATGGGAGTGTCTAATATATCTTCATATGGCAAAATGCCATGGGGACATGTCTGATACATCTTCAGGTGACAGCAAAGACTATGAGGTCATGTTGGATACCTTTATGTGACAACAAGGACCATATGAGTGTCTGATATACCTTTATGTGGCAACAAGGACCATGATGGCATGTCCGATAAACCTTCATGTGGCAACAAGGACCACAGCCACCCAAACAGTAAGGTAGTGATTATTACACACTGAAAGAAATATAGATATTTGTACGTCATGTATATCTGCCAGTACTGATATCAATGCAAAAAGGTTGTACATTTCTTACAGAAAAACAAGAGGATATTACTATAATTATTACTTTGTGAAGTGTTTATCTGGATTGTCACTGTCATCAAACTGACTTATGTACGGTCTTCAGAGCAAGTTATGAAGTGGTGTTCTGTAAGACCTTGTGAGATGGTGGCTATGTGAGGAATCCCTAAATATTTGTGACTGAGACTTTGAGCATTATGAAGGTCATACACATGGATTTACTGAGATAATTTAGAATAGTTTCAGTGTAAATATGTTTATTGTTGATAGATATCATACATATAATATGTGTGTAATACACTTTTCTACAGTAAAGGAGTTGTTCTTGGGAATAATTTGTTTTATGACCCATAGGGAAAAGGAGTCGCAGAGAATTAATTTTTTTACTTGAATCTTGTGATTTGTCATCACTATATGGCAAAAATCTACTTTCTGATTGAAGCTTGTGACATCATGGTGTGACTTAGCTCCTTGAATGTGAAAATGGAATATGTTAGAGGTGGCTTTATAAGGCATTCATTTCTCAATAACTATTTAAGCTGGTCTATAAATATAGTAATAAATATAGTAACCTGCTTGACACTCGGAATTACAGATTTTATGTCCCTTGTCATGTGAAATTAGGTGAATGACTGACAACTTTAATTTCACGAGTAGCAGATCATCCGTAATTCCGAGTTCATCATAAGCTATTGTGTATTATTGAAGTCGAATTGATGTTTATTGAAGTCTGACAAACATTTGCCATATATAGAGAAAATTATTATACAGTCAATCAGTGAGTTCACTTGTACTACCTCGTACTAGTATTTGGTTGAATTTCTGTGCTTCAATAGTGTGATCACGTGTCTGTTTTAGCAGTATGTTTGTGTGTATAAAGTATTAATATACTACACAATTACCATTAAGAATGCTTGCTTGATTGTCTATCTTGGACATAGGAGGAAGTTATCTTGCTTTGACTTGTATACTAGGGGAAGTTACCCAATGTTAAATTTGTACTGCATTGTAGACTTCCAGTGTTTTTTGTTAGTTTTGATAAATATAAGTAATAACAAAAAAACATTTCATACAAATTTTGTCAATGTTAACAAACATCCTTTTTCTTCTTTGAAAAACCTTTTGTTTTAAAAATCATCCTTTTATCGTAAATCTCTCTCTGTCTCTGTCTCTTGCAATTTGGCTGTGGCTAATATAGCCATATATATATCATGTTTGATAACCAGAAGAGAACACTGAAGTGCATTGATCATATGGTTTTAATGTTTCATTTTAATGATCCAACTTCATGTTCGAAGTAGTGGAATATCAACTTCATGTTAAAGTATGGCACCATCGAACCTTGCATTCAAGTAGATGACCATCCAACATCATGTTCAAGTATATGTGACACTGGTAGATGTACTTGTATCCCTGTAGTGGCCCTGAGAGTGGTACAACATGTAGATTGATCTGTGGTTGCCACAAAAAAAATTAAACGTAGGACTTATTAAACATCATTTCCTTTTATACAAACTTGATTATTTTCTCCATGGTCTAGATGTTGTCTGATCGTAAATTAGTACAGGCATGCTGGTACCTGTATTATATCAAAAAAGTGGATTATCTCTTTTTTGTTCTATTCTTTCAGGCCGTGGATGCAGGACCCGGTATATGTTCTCAAACTGTAGAATGTAGGATTTGTGGCAAGACATTCCCTGCCTGGATGAACCTAAAACAACATCTGCAGAAGCACGAGGAGCGCTATCCATGTGAGATGTGCGGGCTCAGTTTCTCATTCAAATCTGCAGTGAAGCGACACCAGCAGAAGACATGTTCTGCACGGGTTTTCACACTGTCCAAACAGATACCAGAATAACTACTACAGTAGGAGATGTTCTGCACAGGTTTTCACACTGTCCAAGCAGATACCAGACTAACAACTACAGCAGAAGACATGTTCTGCACATGTTTTCACTGTCTAAGTAGATACCAGAATAACTACTACTGTAGGAGCAAGCAGATACCAGGCTAACGACACCAGCAGAAGACATGTTCTGCACGGGTTTTCAAGCAGACTAACTACTACAGTAGGAGACTACCATGATACATATTGTCACAGCTCTCTACATCCATACTAGTTTCGTCCTTACTTATTCAACATGTCGTCCTGTATCTGGCTCGTTGTTCTCTAGTCTGATGATCAGTATTTGTCAATGTTTCTATTGATATTGTGTTTTCACTGACTAGCATATAGCAAGGGATGAAGATGTGGCTGGTCTAGTGTGCTTGAGTACTGTACTGTGTATTTGCTGTAGAATGTTTCTTTGTTGTTAAATTTCATTATTAAAAACTCTTTTAATGTTTTTGACAATGTTGTACATGGACTGGTCTCAGACTAAGATAGACGTTTATTTTAACTAAATTGGAGTACACCTATTAAATGTTTTATCATTGCTTTTAGGAATAATAAGAGCAGTCCACTGCTTGCTGTTTAATTGTTGCGTTCACTGTGTTAGTTTGCATGGTAGGCGTACAGCATACTTTCGTTCTGTCCGTATTAATTGCACCAGGTGTCTTGTGTGCATTGTGTGTTGGTCTTGTGAAACTGATGACGTCTCATAGAGCTGTGGAAGACTAAGGATCCTTAATATTTTGCTGATTAACTTCTGGTTACATGACCATGTTCAAGTAGGGAAGCATTCAACTTCGTGTTCAAGTAGGAGAATGTTCTTGTTCCAGTAAAACATCCAACTTCATTCTCATTGCTTGTGTACATATATCTTCACAGAGCGTTACATGTTTAATACCAAATGGATGTTCCTTCACATTGGCAAGGAATAAACACCAAATAGATGTTCAAATAGCTTTATGTTTTAAATACCATATGGATGTTCCTTAACATTGGCAAAGAGTAAACACCAAATAGATGTGCAAATAGCTTTACGTGTTTAATACCATTTGGATGTTCCTTAACATTGGCAGAGTAAACACCAAATAGATCTTCAAATAGCTTTATGTGTTTAAAACCATTTGGATGTTCCTTCACATTGGCAAAGAATGAACACCAAATAGATCTTCAAATAGCTTTATGTATGGATGTTTGTTAACATTGGCAAAGACTAAACACCAAATAGATGTGCAAATAGCTTTATGTGTTTAAAACCATGTGGATGTTACTTAACATTGGCAAAGAGTAAACACCAAATAGCTCCACCAAAATCCTGGAGCACATTTAGTGTGAAATGTTACTCATTGATTTGTTGATTGTAAAATCATAGATGTAGTTTAATAGTGCATGATTTTAGAAACACAATTTTTTACATATAAATGATATCACTAACTTGTTGTTTTTGATTAGTTGTTTAGAGCAATATAGAGTTGAAGGTGGATGGTATTATAACATTGACTATAAGGGTTCGTGAATAAATGTCAATGTGTTTCACAATCCGAACAATATTCAGAAGTGGGGAGGGGGTAAAAGTCAAGTTCGGATTGCTTTTTGTGTAAAAACATCAGTCCACAGTCGATCAATGTTTTATGTTAGGGTTAGAAGAGGAGGAATGACGTCAAACCCAATCCTAAATTGTGAAAAACATTGAAATTTATGTCCAATCCTGCATATCAGTAGTATGAGTTCTTTGGCGATATTATCACATCTATAACAACATTGTGTCTAGCTGTCTCGACTGCCTGTCCAGGACAGAAGTTAGTGTTAGTATGACAGAGGAAACCCGCTGCTCTTGGTGAGTAGCAATGGATCTTTTATATCCACTTTCCCACAGACAGGACTGTACATACCATGGCCTTTGTTAAACCAGTTGTGGACACTAGTCGGTGGAAGTGCACCTACCTATTGATCCCTGTGGTACTCGCTCTGGGTTGGAGCTGGTACTGGGATTAAAAATCCTATGTGCCACAAATAGAATTTGAACTCAGTACATACCAGTCTAAATCTCTACATTTATGATTATGATTCATTTAGTTTCAACAGAACACTATCTCTCATCTAGTACCAAAATTATGACTTGTCTAGTATCAACATAATGACCCATCTAGTGTCAATATTACAATTCATCTGGTGTCAACATGGCTTGTCTAGTATCATCATTATTACTTTTATAGTATCAGTGTGATTTATCTAGTAAAATCATTGATTTATCTTGTGTCTACATTATGACTCGTATAGTGTCTCATATGATGGGATATTGCTCAACATGAAGGCGAATTTAACTATAGAAAAGTTCATCGGACAGCTTTGTATACAGATCTGTAATTTTGAATCTGTTTGCAAAGATCAAGATATGAAGCAGATGTTCTACTTTCTGTTTCCTCTATTTCCAATGATGTAGGGTAAATCAACATAATGTAATCTAAATCTGTTGTCATGCATATTGCCAATTATTGAAGGATATAAGATCATTCAATATAGTGGAAAGTGAAATTGAACTTCTTGGCAAGATTACTTTGTTTTGAATTTTCCAAGTTAGCTAGAAAATTGGATTCATATGCATAGGGAAACAAATCAGCTAACAAATAAAATTTGTTTGTTTAATGATACTACTGAAACTCATTGATTAATAATCAGGTTATTGCATGTCAAATGCACGGTTATGTAAACACATGGTTTCAGACAAACCTGCTGCTGCCACATAGGCTACTCTTGCCGAATAACGACAAGACTGTATAACACACACCATGTAGCCTTTGATGGACCAGTCGTGGATCACTGGTTGGAAAGAGAACATACTCCGAGGAGGATCGATCCATCAACCTTTCGAACCTCAGGCAGACGCTCTTATGTTGGCTAACAGCTAGACACAATTATGTTCTACTTCAATGGCTACTGTAAGTAGGTTATATTTCTATGGAAGATTTAAAATAAACTTGCTACTCTAAAGCAAGTTCTACTGCCATATGGTTGTTTCCATGGTTATACTACATATTTAAATTTGGCTCCGTTTTTATGGATACATTAATGTATGTTGTGGTTTGTTCTATGGATAATCTAAAATACGATTTGCTTCCATGGCTAACAAAATAGTATCTGCTTCCGTGGCTATAAGGTAAATTAGGTCGTAGTTCCGTGGTTACTAGTAAATAGGTTCTATATGGTTACAATAAGTTCTATACGGCTATGGTTAAAATAGGTTCTATACTGCTATGGCTAAAATAGGTTCTATATACTGCTATGGTTAAAATAGGTTCTACTTATATGGTTAATTTACAGACAGTTCTGCTCTCTTTGTTTCAGGTTAGTATGGCTGTGAAGGGAATGGACATTTCGTGTCCTGTGTGCGCCAAAGTGTTTCCTCCATCAAAACGGACATATATGTATCAGCACATGGAGAAGCACAACCAGCGTGGATTCCACTGTGAAGTGTGCGGGAAGCGATTCTCATTTAAGTCGGCCCTAAAGCGACACACGCAGAAGTCTTGCATTTTAAAAACAATTCATTCCTAGAAATGTTCACGTTGCAACATGCATCCTGGATACGTCACTTTTCTCAGATCACTTTGCAATACTAGTATGCATCCTAGAAAGGTCACTTTGCTGAGCTCAATGGAATAGGTATATCCCAGAAACGATATTTTTCTCATACCACACAGGAATGTGCGCCCAAGATACATTGGAATGTTCATCTTAGACGTTGCTTTTCGCAAGTGACATTGAAATGTATGCAACCCAACATCATACCCATTAAAAGTGACTGGTCCAAGTGCAATAAAACTGTTTTATACAAGTCTAGTTTGGACTAGGAATCCGTTTACACCAACAGCCAGGAAATGAACAATGTTGCTTTACGGCAGTTTACTGTACAATAATAGCTGTGGACATACAATGCATCTAGTCACTTGGTTTACATTTAATGTGTCTGAAAGTTGATTGTTGTATAAATCTGACAGACACTTGTTGAATAGATCTGACAGTTTAATACTTGCTATATAGGTTCAACTGTTACTTGTTGCATAGGTCTGCCACTTGTGGTAAATGTAGTGCGACACTAATTTCTTTTAAAGGACTCAGTCGCTAGTTGCATAGCTGGTGCGAAAGTCCCTCAACGTATAGGTCCAACAAAGGCTAGTTGTGCCGCTAATGCGACAGTCGCTCGAAATAATAGGCGCGACAATAGAAGTTATACACTGACAATCGCTTTTTCTGCAGTTTTAATACCCAACAGTTACGTGTCGTGCAACAGTCGCTTGTGTAGAGTTGATGCGACAGTCGCTTATTGTATGCAGATCATGCGACAGTACTAGTACCGAGCAGTGTGTGTAACTAGCTTAACCTAATTTCGTTTTTTTGTGGGGGGTATCAAAAGCTGTTGCGGCTGTATATGTATACAGACTGATTGCTTATAAAAGAAGGGTATTTTCTATATTTGCAGGTCCGAGAACCTGTCGGGATATCAGCAGATCTGTCCCAATGTACTATCTGTGCCAAGTCATTTCCACAGACTTACATACGCCAGCACATGGAGAAGCACAACAGGACTGGCTTTCAGTGTGATCTTTGTGGCAAAATGTTTTCTTTCAAAGGAGCCGCAAAACGACACCAGTATAATTACTGTCATTTGAGACAAACTCCTGCGCTGTAACATTGTTTTCTCCGGCGATATTTGTCATTAAAGTTTCTAAAAACGTGTTTTGTGTATGTGTGATTGCTTATTGGACAAAGCACAATAAACAAAAACATGTTTGATGTCTAACAATTTGAAAAATATCATGTTCAAGCTCAACCATAATTATGAACTGATAAATTGGGAAACAAAAATTCATATCCAAGCCTGCCATGATGTTAAAATAGGTTTTGTGAACACGTGTAAGGGGAACGCAAGTCTACTATAGGAACGAAAGTCCAGTAACAAAATGGATTAAATAATAAGATAGAATGAAAACAATTATTCTTCTGCGTTCAAATTTTTGTATGATCATGCTAGATCTGTAGTCCACTCGCCCTGATGAAGTCCACTTTTTTTACCAGGTGATTTTGGGAGCCCTAGAGTTTTTTATGCATTCCCACACTCCCTCCGACCAAACAAATAGAACGTGATAGTATCTGCATGTCCTAGACTTACTATAAAAAAACTCAAAGATTTCTAGGTGCCGTATGACCGAACACTGTTTGTAGTAACTTGAGGTATTTCCTACTAACACGTACATACATGGAAATAGAAGAGATGCGACTTTAAGTCATGTTGTGAAATACTGAGTCTTTAACTTATATCTCAACGACAAAACATTGACATGACCAAATGTGTATCTGTGCACAAAGCAGAGTTCGATAGATAATGCGACATAGTTAAGATGACATTTACTCACGAATCACAGGCAAAGCGTTTGACATCCAATAACCTCTGATCAATAAGTTTCAAATTAGTCAAACTAACTGTATCTCTACTCTGGTTATGGGCATATTATGTCAATGTGTCTATTGATATCATGTTTTCACTGACTAGCATATAGCAGGGGATGGAGATGTGGCCAGTCTAGTGTGCTTGAGTACTGTATACTGTGAATTTGCTGTATAATGTTTCTTGTTGTTAAATATCATTAAAAGCTCTTATAGTGTTTTTCACAGTGTCGCAGACTATGATAGAGATTAGTTATAACTAAATAATGGAGTAAACCCAGTGACTGTTTTATCACTGTTTTTAGGAATAATAACAGCTGTCCACTGATTGCTGTTTATATTGTTACTCTCATTGTTGGTTATCATGGTAAGCCGACAAAATACTTTCGTTCTGACTTTATTAACTCCACCTGTTTCTAGTTTGCATTGTGAAAGTCTTGTGGCATCTTGATGACGTCAAAGACATGTTGACACCTCTGAGCTTATGCTGCAAGATCAACGGTTTCTTAAGCTCGTATATATTTTGTAATATTTGCATTCATTGATTTGGAAGACGTGTATACGGTATAGACACAAACATTAGATTCCTATACCTATATGAGACGTTGAACATTCAGATGTCGCCTTTGCATGTCATTTCCGGTTGGTGTCCAGGTTCGAAATACACCGCTATTGACTATAGTTTATTATGTGTGTTGCCAAATGTCATACTTGTATCACAAAGTGCGCAATTCGGCTACACGGGCTAACGCCCTAAAATACGGATTAGTAGCCAAAACGCGGCTTTACCAGTCACGGGCATAAGAGATAACATCATGATTTCATCCAAATTGATTGTATTGTGATCGAACATGTACAATTAAATGATTTCATACAAATTGATTGTATTGTGATCGAACATGTACAATTAAAGTTTGTTGTTCAGTTTATTTGGAAACACCCTGAGATAACTGACCTAATTAAAAATTAGAACTGATTTAGATATGTATGTATATATTTCTTGCATAACACGTACAATGGTGGATTTTTCAATATATTTTGTTATGACCACACTGGCATAACTTACGACTTTGGGAGTGTCAAAGTTTGAGAAATTGTGATGAGGAGGTTAATTATCAATGTTATATACGGTAATTATAACCAATGTATTGCAGGCATGTGGCAATGGCGCATTTATTGCAGTTCTATGCTAACGACCTGAATCCTGTTTTGTTTTTCAGATGGATGTTTCAAAATCATCACGTGCTCTTGGGAACTTTGCTTGTCCTATGTGTAGCAAACAGTTCCCTGCCATGTACAACCTCAAACAGCACATGCAGAAACACAGCGAGTTTGGATTTACGTGTAAATTGTGTCAATCCAATTTCAAATTCAAATCTAGTCTCCACCGCCATGTTAAAGACAGCTGTCCTTTCCGCATGTCGCGTTAACATATCGTGCTTTATCCCTTGAATAGGGTTCTAATCTGTAAAGGATCATACACACGATTGCTAGTTTTCATATTTACCATTGCCCTTTGACCTTCTTTTTGTCAATTATGATTATAGTAACGTGATGGTTCAACATGGTTTATGCGATATTAATGTGACCAGGCTATTTGAATATGCTATGCATATTATTATTAGCACTCTATTGAACTATTATGCGGGGAGTGAAGGCAAGTTATAATGACAAGTGTACTGATGTATGACACTAATGAGTTATGTTTATGTATAATGAGCTATGACCATGTATAATGAGTTACTTTTGTATAATGAGCTATGACGATGTATAATGAGTTATGTCCATGTATAATGAGTTATGACGATGTATAATGATGATGCGCTATGACGGTGGGTAATGCGCTATGCCGATGTATAATGAGTTATGTCCATGTATAATGAGCTATGACGATGTATAATGAGTTATGTCTGTATAATGAGCTATGACGATGTATAATGAGTTATGTCCATGTATAATGAGTTATGACGATGTATAATGAGGATGAGATATGACGGTGGGTAATGCGCTATGCCGATGTATCATGAGCATTTACCCATGGTAATGAGTTATGTAGATAGATTAGTAATGAGCTATGCCGAAGTGTAATGAATATTATGCCGATTTATAATGAGTCTATGACGGTGTATAATGAGGCAAGCTATGGCTTCGAATAATGAGCAATGACGAGGAATATTAAATAAGCTGCCATGGCGTGTCTTGTGGTCATAATTGGGTTTGTTTCATTAATTTTTATATCAAATTTATCCGAATGTTTTAAACAAATAAAATCCTCGTCAAAACTGGGATTGTATTGTGTACTATTGCGGATCGATTTGATATAAAATTATGGAATTATCCTGTGAAGGATGCAAGGGAAGCTCCCCCATTTTGACTGACGGTGTATACCCTTTTGGTGTAGTAAGACCAAAATAGAGGGTCTAAACATTTCGTAATCCGCCTGTGTATAGCCAGGTACTGCCATGATGATTATGATTAGCACGTGGGGAAATCATCGCTTCTGTCACAACACGCATACATTGTATTTATTACAGAAACACGTTTTTGTCTTGTGTTATCAAATTTATTAGCAAGAGTTGATAGTGCTGATAAACTTGGTATCACAACACTCGAGAGGAGAGAATTGTTTCTACCAGCGATAACTGATAAAAATTATACACTTCAACAAGCGTAATGTGTTCAAATGTTTGACCTTATACCACGCTATTTTACAAGTGGAAAACGTGGTCAAAGAGATGTACATGTATATATAAAACAATACAGTGTTGTTGTCATAGATGCGATGTTGACCCATTGTTTGGTTAGCTTCGTATTGGCTAAACAAACTTCTAAGTCATTGGCTAGCGAGCCTTAATATGTGTCTCTGATTCTTTTAATTACACTGCCTGCACATATTTATCATGTGACCCTCTTATTCTTTATTAAATTTATTTTTTACGGTTCATTAATTAAACTACATATAATTATTATTAAATTTACATTGCGTTGTTTTGTTCTTAGTAGTCTAAGTTAAAAGTCTCATGATGCTAGAACACTATGGATATCAGTTGTGATCACATCAATTTTATGGAGATGGATGCAGCGCAAGACCATCCGCCTGAGGTTCGATGGGTCAAAGGATCGATCCTCCTACGTGGACCCGTCTCGATCGGTGATCCACGACTGCTCCACCAAAGCAATCCACCAAAGACATCCAATAACTGCTTATTAATCATCAATGTGTTCCAGCGATGTCGTTAAACAAACAAACGTGAAAATTCTCGTAATTGAAGCCAGTCAAGAAGTAACCACGAACTCACACTTGGCGTTCCTATATCTCCTCCATCACTGTTAACTGTATAATAATTCCCGCACAACAGTGAAATGGAGTACAGTTTAGCTTTACCACTAGTTACTAGCTGCACGGATATGATAGGACGTTAAATTTGTATTGCTGCTGATATGAACATCCAGAGAATTGTGATTGGAATTTAGATATGGCTGCAGATTCTAGCTCATCCCTTGGTTCTTTGCATCTGATAAATTGAATTATTTCTGTTATACGAGAGAGATATCTTGGCTAGATACCAACATACGATCGCGATGTTCACGTCCTTCATGAGAGTTCCTTTGAGTATCCTCTAATGTAGCATTAACATCTGGGCCGGGTTGTTCCAAACCTGGGTTAGCGCTAACCCTGAGTTAAGTGCCTAACCATGGGTTAAATTTAACTACTGATTAAAAATTGCGTTGTTCAAATGAGTTAAATATACCCTAACCCAGCTTTTAATCTATGATTAGCCAACCCTGGGTAAAGGAATTTAACTCATTGTTAGTGTTAACCAGTGGTTAAGTTAACCCAGGATTCGAACAACCGGGCCCTGATGTATATCATTTTGGGATACTTGATGTTTGGAGATGTGCAAAGTACAACATAATCTTGATGCATTAGAATATATGCCACTTCAAGTATAGGGATATTAAGACACATCATAATTATGTAGTTACTCTACAATTAGAGATCGGTACCATGTTTAGAGACAGGCAGACAACAATAAATTGTCATTCATCGAACACCCCAGGTGTAAAGAATAAGGAAATAATTACTAGTATAAAAAAACGTGAGTCAGGAGACTATATAATACATGTAATACTAATTATTTGCAATGAGTTGTGAAGAAAACACTTTGCCGTGATAATAATGCAATAAATAACTTTGCACATTATGGCAAACAAAAAAATTAGTACAGAAACAAGACATATTGATAATATATCCAGAGAATATTTCTTGCCTCAGTCTGAAATTTCTTTTATTTTTAGCATGGCTAGCAACATTAAGTTAACACTATGGTACCAACTTGTTTAACAATAAAGTCTACCACAAACATAACTGAACATTTCTATACATTGTATGTTGAACATATTAATATACAGTATGTACAGTGTATGTCGTGATATGACTAGTACATATAGATATGTATCACATGGGCTTCGACAATGACACACTTAACAATCCTGTAACTTCCCACATTTGACGGAAAGTAAATTATCAGCTACCCGGTATATACATAATTATCAGCAAGCATAACAAAAAAAATTGTAATGGGTATTAGCTGTACTTATTGAGTGAGAATAGAAATCAGCTTTAGAAATATACAGAATTACTGCAACTGTCCCAAACATTGTCCAATAAGGTAAAATGAGTGATGCCTTCTGCAGTCTTTTACGGAGATCGGCAGATCATTTTCAGTTTTGTAAAATTTTGGCTTGGAACCTCCATTGGAATATTCTTCAAATCCAGTAATGTTAGCATTAGTCTTTGTCGAATGTTGGAAAACAATGTTTAAAGATGTGTCAGTTTTTAGGTAGTTCTGGATCAATTTAGGTAATTCCGAACCATACCACCTATTCATGCTTATATATATATATATGCCCTATTTTTTTCATTTCATATATGCCCTATTTTTTTCATTTCAAAGTAGTCTTGCAAAAATGAAAGTAAATGAGGTTTGGGCAACTGGGTCCCGTGCTATAAAAAGAGGCTTCATCTATTTAGATAACAAATAGAAACGATGGCACTCATGACATGAGGGAGCGGGTTGTAGCTCAGAGGTAGAGATCGATCCTCCGCAGCGAAAACATTTTTATGGGCTATTTTCCGTTCCAGCCAGTGATCCACGACTGGTTTATCAAATTCCGTGGTGTGT
>JAUTCZ010096890.1:0-15495 GCA_032273805.1 Melanodrymia brightae
TCATCTCAATCTCAGCGCCCTCTAAAACATCCTCCGGATGGATGAAGGCGTTAAACCACATCGAATCGAATCGAATCGGCTAGAGGGAATTTCCCTTTAGCTCAATCGGTAGAGCACTTGCCTCTCACACAGAGGATCCTGGTTCGCACCTCTCTAGTGGAGGTTGAGATACCTGTTACATTGACATGAGATAAGCATGTGTTCAACGTTACGAAGGTATATCACGATCGTCTGAAAACAAGTGTTGTACAGGTCTGTTAATGGTGTTGGGCGATTATTTGCGGTATTTACTAGATCCGCATTTTTGTTAACTGGTTTCTGATTCGCATGTATTATTGTGGCTAGTGCAGCGCAATTAATACAGATTCCAGTTAAGCATTTTTTGTTCCCCTATATTTACTTCCGGTGTGAAATGTTTGGTTGGAAACGAACAGCGTAAAGACACGTTCTCTTCTTTGTAGTAGAATATAAGGCCGAACATAAACATCACAATGTTAGTGCCCATTTTTACATTGAAGTTGAATCAAAAAGTTATCCCTTGTATGGTCGCAGTTGGAAAATATGATGGTAAGCGCCCATCTCTCACCTGCGCAACAGCAGCTGGGAAAGTATTCATTCACAACCCACACAATCGTGGACAGAACACTGGTCGAATGACTTTGAGTGCTGAAGGAGATATCTCCCTTCTCAACATCAACCAACAAGTAACGTCAGTAAGTGCAGGGAAACTAGATGGCAATTCCCCAAAGGATGTGCTTGTGGTTGGCACACAAACAAACGTTCTTGCATATGATGTCGACAATAACTCTGATCTCTTTTACAAGGACATACCAGATGGCTCCAATGCAATAGTTATTGGTAAGCTTGGAAGTATTGAATCACCTCTTGCAATTGTCGGAGGAAACTGTTCCATCCAAGGTTTTGATCAGGATGGTAATGATACCTTTTGGACAGTTACTGGTGATAATGTTTGCTCATTGGCGATGCTTGATTTTAATGCAGATGGACAAAATGAACTGATTGTTGGTTCAGAAGATTTTGATATTCGTGTTTTTAGAGAAGATGAAATTATAGCAGAAATAACTGAAACTGAAGCTATTACATCGCTGTGTCCAATGAGCAGCAGCCGTTTTGGATATGCATTGGCCAATGGAACTGTTGGCGTGTATGATCGAACATCTAGATACTGGAGAATAAAATCTAAAAATCATGCTGTGTCAATACTTAGCTTCGATCTCGATTCTGATGGAGTACCAGAACTTGTCACAGGATGGAGTAATGGAAAAATTGATGTCAGAAGCGATAGAACAGGTGAAGTTATATTTAAAGATACTTTCACTCATGCTATCGCTGGCATTGTACAAGGAAATTATAGAAATGATGCCACATCTGGCATAGATCAATTAATTTGCGTTTCTACAGATGGTGAAGTTCGAGGTTACAATCCTGCTCCACCTGAATTGCATGGGAATTTGATGAACTCTAATGTTGAGCAAGACGCAATTAGAGAACTTAGTCAAAGAAAACAAAATTTACTTCTGGAGCTACGAAACTACGATGAAAATTCTAAAGTTGCTGCACTGGGTGGCTCAAAGGATTCTGGAGGAGGATCAACAGGTCATAGTTATTCAGGTATGTCGCTGTCAAACAAAAGTGGGAAATTTTCTATCACAGGCGAATATGACTCTTCCTCTCAAATTGGTGTCATTCCTGCCAACACTCAACTGCAGACTTCATTATCCATCAACCCTGGAGGTAGCAATCAAGACCCTTTTGTTGAGCTTACAATCACGACAACAAATGACACCATTATTCGGGCTGTTCTGATATTTGCTGAAGGAATATTTGAAGGAGAAAGTCATGTCATTCATCCAGGACCTGACAAGTTGGCATCATCCATAAACGTACCACTGGTGCCTCCTAAAGATATGCCTGTTGACCTTCACATCAAGACCCTTGTTGGTTACAAAAACAATACTCAGTTTCACGTTTTTGAAATTAGCCGGACTCTTCCCCGCTTTGCCATGT
Organism: Melanodrymia brightae; assembly: GCA_032273805.1. NCBI lineage: Eukaryota > Metazoa > Mollusca > Gastropoda > Neomphalida > Peltospiridae > Melanodrymia > Melanodrymia brightae. The sequence goes on from JAUTCZ010096890.1 coordinate 2,029, forward strand.
ATTGTCTTTTAACGGATATTAGTAGCTGCAAACCACCACACAGTTCAGTGGTATTTCAAGTGAATGACCGAATACAGCGTTTGGTGATGTGGATTAATCAAAGTTTCTTGCTTAAGGAAGATCTTGAGTGTGATGCTGAGTTGAATATTACATTTATGTCTCTGCGAGGCTCTGGTCCTCTGATGATCCACATGAACTTATCTGGTCAGATTACAATCAAAACAGATGACATGGATCTGGCCGGTGATATCATCCAGTCTCTCGCAAGTTTTCTTAATATGGATGACTTGATGTCCACAGCAGACTTCCCCATTGAAATGGAGACACTGTCTAAAATCCTCGTGAATGTTAATGAGTTTCACACTGTGAGGCAGAAGCTTACAGCAGAGATGGCTGATCATTCAAACCTGATACGAAGCATGGTGGTGCGAGCAGAGGATTCAAGGATCATGGGGGACATGAAGGGCATGAAGAAAGGATACGTGGAGCTGTATGACTTGAACCGGGATCTGATGACAGGCTACAAGATCCGCTGCACAAATCACCAGGAGCTGCTCGGCCTGCTCAAGCAGGTTAACCAGATCATCCAGAAAGCTGGACGACTCCGGGTCGGCAAGTACAAGACGGAGGTGGTCAATGCATGTCGTACAGCCATAAAAAACGACAACATTAATGGACTGTATAAGATTATTAAGGCTGGAACTGGTTAGGTACATGTACATGTACTGTGAATGAATTTTATATCTTAAGATGTACATGTATGTGAGGCATTTTATGGTACAGTGAAACCCCTCTAAACCGGACCCTCGGTAAACCGGAATTCCCTCTAAACCGAACATATTTCAAATACCCAAACAGCCTTATGTGCTGTATTTAAACCTCAGTAAACCAGAAACCCCTTTAAACCAAACATTTTACTCAGTCCCAAGAGTGTCCGGTTTAGAGGGGTTTCACTGTATTTGTCACGTCCGTCACAATTGTTTCTCTTTGTTATGTAAATAAATGCAGATATTATCAGATTTCATTAATAAATTTGTACTGCAAATTGAAATTCCTAACAGTTGAATTATCTAACAACATAGTGTTTTGTCTTAACTAACCAAAATTAATGCAAAACAATCGTGACGGACGTGACCCAATACCATGAAATTCCCCTTAACCTGTGTCCAGTTGTTCTGGTTTCGTCTCCACCCAATGTGGTATCATCCAACCAACAAACAACGACAAACCAAGGACGGCCATATTCCTCGTGGAATGCAGGTCAACGAACTGAAGATTGGACAGAACTATTCCCATGAAGAGTCCAAACGCCAGGATGCTGTTGCCGCCAATTACACTGTACGGTATAGTGATGAAGGCTGCCCCGCACTTGTTGATGATGGAGAATACTACCAACATAAGCCCTAGTATTTGAAACACTCGTCTGCTGACCACCTACAAAAGAAACCATAAACATTTTCACTCCCACTCATGGACAAAAAAAAAAAATTTCGTCATTATTTCCTGAATCCACTCAAAAACTATATATTTTTGCCATAAAAATGCTAAATTATCTAGCGGTATTATACGGCGGCTGTCCCACCTATTGCCTGCCACATACGCCAATGCATACATTATGATTTAAGCGAGGTATTGGTGCGTCTGTCCTGGACAGGCAGTCGAGGCAGCTGGACAACGTGGCCATGACAGACGTGCTTGAACCTTCATTGGATATGAGCACGTAAATAAGGCTACAACTAACTATTGATGCAAATCAAGCTGTTATAATTGATACAAAGTCAAATGCTGAATATCATAACGCACACAATAATTATAAAGAGAAAATTAATGTGTCGTTTCGTTGCAATGGGTTTGTTTCTGTTTTGTGAAGTATTAGTTTAAGATATGTATACTAACTTAAACTGAAGTAATTCATGAAATAGAAGGCGACATGTTAACTGCAACAGATAAAAACACGTTCCCCAAGGGGCAAAATTCAAAATGGCCGCCAAGGTCAACACCCGATCCTAAAATGATCGTTATGTTATAGAGAATCATTGTGCCAAAGTTGATGCTTGTACCATAAAATGCACAATTGGTTTGATACTCTGCTGAACTATTTCCTTTAAAATGTATTTCGCCTAAAAGTTGTGATTGCCCAAATTCCTATACTGCTGCCATAGGATGTAGTATCGTGTCCACCATCAACAACTTCTACCAATAGAGACATTAACCCCTCTAGTGTTTTGGTTTCCTTTAAAATGTATTTTACCTTTGTGATTGCCAATATTCCTATACTGCTTCCATAGGATGTAGTAGCGTGTCCACAACCAACAGCTCCTGCCATTACAGACATTAACCCTTCTAGTACTAAGCCTCTGTTTACTGCGTGAACGGGCGGGCGAGGAACTCGACACATCCGGGCACAGGCAATGTAGTCTCCAATAGAATCAACCACAGACATCAGTGTTGCCATAAAGAACGAAATGAACGCCCCGAAGTGAAAAGTCGGCGCACCAAACTGACCTGAAAACAAATATTTATAAACGTCAAAAACATTAAAAGGAGCGGGACATAGTCTAGAGGTATAATGTCTGCCTGTGGCAGGATGGGTCGAGGGATCGATCCTCCACAGCGCAAAGCATTTTATGAACTATTTTCCGTTCTAACCTGTAGTACACGACTGGTTTATCAAATTCCGTGGTGTGTGTTATCCTGTCTGTGGGATAGTGCACATAAAAGACCCCTAAGGAAACTCGCTGCCGACCACATAGGCTACTACACACACCACGGCCTTTGATGGACCAGTCGTGAATCACTGGTTGGAACGGGAAATAACAAGTCCACTGAGTATGATCGATTTTTCGACCTATCGAACATCAGCTAGCAGGTGTTTTTGCGCTGCGCTACTTCCCGCCCATACATTGTATATAGAAATAATATTGACATTTTTTTTAGAAATTGAGAAATATAGTTTACCAAATCAAAAGGAAGGGGTACATGGGCCGTTTTGTATTACGACTACAGATCATTCTTAATATACTCTTCAAAAAAAGAAACGCATAGCCAGGAAATTTTATTGCAATATGTAAATAGAAACACAGTCCTGTTGACCTTTAGCGGAGTCGGACTCACCGGGGTAAGCGATGTAAAACCAAGGACTTTCTTTTATCACATGTACCCTGCTGTCGGTTCTGGCATAAAATTCCTTGCTGTTTGGATCATCAGAGAGCATCCCAGTTTCCGTTAGTACAGCACTCATAGACCAACCAATAATGATTGAGATAAGAATCTAATAATATAAAAAAAACATGGTTGCAACACAGCACATACTACACCTTTAATTATTAAAAAAAAATACTGCGAAGAATGGATTCTATGATCTTTTGCACTCAAAAGCAAATACACAAAAACTATAATATATTGAATAAAATATTGAAAGTACCGCAAACATCTGATGCAGAGGATACCATTTTATGTAGAATCCCCGTTTCTTATTCCATGCTGGTAGCGGTGTATTTTTCCCACCAAGATAAAACGAAAATATCAGGCCGGAGCAAGCAGTGCTGTAAAATGCAAGATATATAATTATAATAAAGAAGGTATTTTTACGTTCTGGGGCGATATTCATCAAGCGACTTAAGTCAGACACAAGACTTAAGTCTGAGAAAAAACCTAAGTCTATGATTTCGACTTAAGTTCTGTGAAAAAAACAAACATATAGACATACGTTTTGGTCGTTTTGGTTTGGTTAATGTTTATTAATTTTAAAGTGATATACGGGTACTTACACAACAGCAACTCCCCATGAGGTCTCGGAAAATGTCGTAGCTATTCTGGAGATAGACAAACCAATGAGGACAATGGCAGGGATAATAGTGAGAGGTCCAATGTATTTCAGGATAACTCCTACCAAGCCAGTTGTAGCTATCAGTACATGGATGCAACCAGCCAGCATAAGACTTCCTTGCAGCTACAAGAAAACACAACCTACGTCCACTCAATATCAAACTTAAACGACAAAAAAATGACACGGCTAAAAGCGTATAATTATCTGCACCAGGCAGAGTCGAAGGATATTCTGACAAAGTCGAGATAAGAATTCCCTGCAGCTACAAGAACACACAGCCAACTTCTACCAAAAATCAAACTTAAACGACAAAACATTGACATGGCCAAATGCGTATATCTGCACAAGGCAGATTCGAAGGATATTCTGACAAAGTCGAGATAAGAATTCCCTGCAGCCTACTTCTACTCAAAATCAAATTTAGACGACAAAACATCGGCATGGCCAAATGTATATATTATCAGTACAGTGCAGAGTCGAAGTGACATTCTGATAAAGTCACTCACGAATTACAGCCAAAGAAGTTGTGATACAGGTGTTCGCAAAATTTGTTTTGAAAAGCGTTTAACAATGAAATGTCTGGAGTAATAATAGAATATTAAACTCGCTACCCTGTATTATCAAGTTTAAGTCCCTCGTGAAACAAATGAAAATTATTTCAAGGTAGCTCGTTTAATATCCTCTATTTATAAAATTTGAATCAACGTCACAGGAAAACGTTACTTAACGTGTTACAGTTAATCTTCCTGTTACTTTTCCCACTAGAATCACAGAAACACACCGTGTGATTGTGTAAGTTTGGTGTACATGTACAAGAACGTTGCTAAAAGACCTACAGACTGCAGCTTTGGTAAAATAAGCTCTCTGGGCATAACCATCTTGCCAGTAATGCTGATGGTTAAATTCATTGTGGAGTTTGCATACATGAGCTCTGAAAGACAAATATACTTGATGTGCATATTGAATTCAATAATAATAATAATAATAATAATAATAATAATAATAAAGTTATTCGCATTTGTTTTAAGTACTAACTCGCTTTATGTACATGTACTTTACATTTTCATTTCTCTACACTTGTGTCACTTGTGTTTTAAAAGTGGATTTTAATTAATTTTGTTTCAATATGGACCGTTTTATCGGGATGCTGACATTATGCCATTGAGAACATATCAATATTATATCTACCTAGTTCGTTTGCAGTGGGACAACGCCAGTCAGGTGTCTCTTTCATAGCTAACAATGGTACTAGGTATGACGAGGCAGGTCCCTGGTATATAGGTAGTCTGTTCAAATATATATTAAAAGCATTTTATTTTTGCGCTATTTATTAGTTTGGTTTCAAATAGTATTTTGGACAAGGGACTATGTATTAACAGACTACAGTATATATATATAAATTGATCTAGTACAGCGAAACAACGGGCACTTGAAACAAGCTGGTATAAAATAATTCGTAAATGCTATTTATGTTTGCTATAATTTTATTTATATAAAATGAATACTATCTTGCTTAAAAACAATACTTCCTACTGAAATGGTTGCATTGAAGTCAGTTATACCCACAGTTACTCGGTGTATCGGTGAATATCCTACAGTTTTGGTCGTGGGAACCTCCCCGGCTTCGCCTCGGAGACCCCAATACCAAAACTGTAGGATATTTAGGGGATAACCCTACTGTGTTTTCCGATTTGATGACGTATATCGGTGGTTTTACCATGGCAAATTTAGTTTGATTGACGACGCGTTAGTAGTAGTGGCCGTTCTACTCACAGGCACTCGACACAACATATTTTCAAAAAAATCTTCTTTTTTTTCTATGATATAAAAATTATAATAGAAGAGTAGTGCCTTTGCTTCTAATGTTCCATTATATAGTATAGCCAAAAAGTTGGGTTTTCTTTTTTGGAATTTTTTTGTGTCAAGTGAGTGTACATGTGCTTCTACTCTTCCATACTTACTGTATTCCGAAAGACGTTACGAGGAAAGTCGCTAAGCCAGACATCATCAGCGTTGATGAAAATATTTGAGTTTTCAACAGTTCGTCGTCTCTAGCACACACTAACTCCGCGACCAAAATCGTCATTGTTAAATTCATAGCTATGAAGAGGAGAGCTTGCTGTAGTGGAACGAAAAAGGATACTTTATTTTAGCGTTTACGGTAATATTTCTTTTAAAGGGAAAGTCCCGAGTGTGAAGACGAGTGTCACCGAACTTATGCATCTAATGCTATTTGTAATAATAATTATGTCTGGCTAATACAGTAGTTTTATTACTAAAATTAACATTTACTTTCGTTTTATTGCTTACGATATCAATAATTATATGTATATCCAATGCGTTTGTAGTAGCTTAATATTGTCCTTGGACTTTTTCCTACAATAATTTAGTACGTATTAAATTATTTTACAGTAAACTACTACATGTATAACAATTTGGATGTCCAAAAACACGTAGGATATGCATATATTGATATTGTAAGTAAATGTTAATCTATTAGCCATGTTCCGGAAGCTATCGTTATGCCTAACTATATCGTTAACAGTTCGTTGACAAAAAGTTGACGATCTCGAAGGTTTTTGTATGGACGTAACTACCGACACCTTCGGGAACATGACCCCAGATATAAGTTGGAAGACGAGCGCCACCGTACTTACGCATAATTATAATGCTATTTGGGAGCGGGGTGTAGCTCAGCGGAAGAGCGTCGGGGTGTAATTCGATAGGTCGACAGATCGATCCTTATCAGTGGACCCGTTAGGTTAGTTCCCGCTCCAACCAGAGATCCACGACTGGTCCATCGAAAGCCGTGGTGTACGCTATTATGTTTGTGGGAAAGTGGGCATTAAAATATCCCTTGCAGTTATTCGAAGAAGAGTAGCCTACATGTATGTGGCAGCAGCGGATTTCTTCGAAGACCAAGTGTCGATATTACCATGCGTTTGACATCCAATAACCGCTGATTAATAATCAATGTGTTCCAGTGGTGTCGTTAAACAAACAAACTTTTGCTTAGTGCTATTTGTATACATTTTCTGGCTAATAGAAAAGTTTGATTGATAATTGTTAACATTGACTGTGTCTGTCTGTCTGTCTGTCTGCCTGTCTGTCCGCCTGCCTGCCTGCCTGTCTGTCTGTCTGTCTGTCTGCCTCTCTGTCTCTCGGTCTGTCTGTCTTTCTGCTGGCTGTGTATCTCTCTATCCGTACACATGTTGTATTCTAACACAAATTAAGTAAGTATGTATGTGACTGTTTGTATTGAATTACGAATAACAAAATGTTACAAACCTGCAAGGCGAAGAATATGCACAGGTGCCATGGTGGATTGTCGGTCACTTTGTAATACAGTTGTTTGCTTGCTTCAATACTGATCTGTCCTGCAGGTTTTTCCGTTGTATTATTAGATGTCTTAAGCGGTATCTGTTCATCCTGTAATTCGTTGCATATTTCTTCTTGTTCGTCTTGCGGTGAAATATCGCAGTGTAGAGGTATGTTGTCAGCATGTGTTGTTGTGTCGTTTTGCACAGTGGAATTCATTTTAGTATGTGCATACAGTGAAAGGAAAGCGATTCACTATTATACATAAAATAAAAAATAGAAAATGTTATAAGGTATTAATTTATAAATTACTGTTTGCCAAACACGTCCGAGACAAGTTATAACTCAACTCAATAAAAAAACAAATCGTCAATGGATCATTTTGACAGATGTTTAATATAATATGATCATTATTAAACCGATTTAAATGTGTATTCCATTCCACGAGGTGACAAACACGCGTAAGTACGATATAACGGTTGAAATAAAATATAGCATAGTCACAAATTAATCATTATAATGCCGTCATGAGCTATTTCTTCAGTTTCCCAAAGAGTTTGGTATGTTGAGAAAATCGTTGAATTCTTTGATATAATACAGGTTGGTTATCTTTTCATTTGATTGCTTTTTTTCTATTTTGTTTTAACATATTTGAAAATTTAAACTCTGCCCCATCCCCAATACACAATAATTGAGAACAATCTTTTGCTTTGTTCAATGCATAATCATGTGCGTATTAGGTCATTTTATTGACGTTTTATATCATTATTAAAATATAACTCTTATAAATTAGTATCCGTGAGTGATCACAGTCATTCTACGAAATGATCATACAATATAAACACAACTTCCTACATGTCATAAAATTAATATACATGTAGTTTTGAAGGTTTCTTGTCTCTTTAATAGCTGTATATTATCAGTGAATGTGTGGAATAGTGCACATAAAAGACACTTGCTGTTTTTCGATAATAGTAGCCCATGTAGCGGCGACAGTGGGTTTCCTCTTAAACCATGTGTCAATAATAATCATGCGTCTGGCGTCCAATAACCGCTGATTTCTAATCGATGTGTTCCAGTGGAGTCGCTAAACAAACAAACGTTATCATTTTATCAGTGAATGTGCAAGATGGGGGACATGATAACATTAGTATCAGTTCAGAGATATTTCTTCGTTCATTTTTGGATAATAATATAATATTATAAGTTATATACTTACCTCTATAATATATGCAGTGTTTTCAAATAACAAAAAATAGAACAATTTACACCTGAAGTGATCGACATTTGAATGACATTAAATGCGACACTGTAAAGGTTTCCACAACCATGTATTGGTAAGCGATATCCATTTACGTGACTTGAATTTTATTCACTTTGCTAATGCGTGGTTTGGCGTCTCTTTCTTCAGTACGATAGTAGAAACTTTTTTGTGGAGGTTAGATCTCGATTTCATTATATTACAACGTGATGATGAATACAACGGAATTATTTGTAAATCTAAATAATTATTCTCTATTAATTTAATAAATGTACTTAACACTCGTATACAATGTACATGTACGTACAGCACTAGTTACAATAATGAATCTTCGAGTTTTGTTTTAATACAAGAGTAACCCATGAAGCGGCGACAGCGGGTTTCCTCTGAGACTATGCGTCAATATAACCATGCGTCTGACGTCCAATAACCGCTGATTTATAATCGATGTGTTCCAGTGGCGTCGTTAAACAAACACACTTTATATTTTATTTTTAATGAACAACACAATATAAAAGTTAAGGGTGACATTATTGTATCTAGTACAGCACAGGACTTTATTAAGAAATCTATAAACAATAAATGGCATGCATATTCAAAGCCATTGCTTATTACGTTGGGTGAACGATTGTTGCTCAACAAAAATAGTTGTCACAAACGTCCCCCGCTACCACTTTTCTTCAGAAAATGCGCCCATGCACGGTATTATACCACTATGATAGGCTATATCTTCCATTCGACATAGTAGCGTTCCAAAGATCGATTTTATTCGATAATTTGTCATTTGCGTTACAACGTGATCTAATTAAATATAGATTATGTCCCTAGTACTGATGTCATTACTGAAGCTGAATTACAAATAGTTTGAACATGATTGACCACTAATCTTTATTAGGATTAAAGGTTCTAGCCGGATATTTGTGTGAACGTTCATGAATTATCCACATTAAAACACATCCACACACTGATCTGCTTTGAATGCCAGACACGTCATTATTTCAACCTTTTGTGTAATGGCCTCGTTCTCGTTCAAAATAGACTGGTTGTCGGTTTACCTGTATTACCGATTAAGACCAGTTGAACTTAATATTCCGACATCCCATGCAAAACATATGTCACCGAATGAGTATTTGCAGTTACAATTGATTCACTGTCAATGCAGTAAATAATGTATCATAACAATAATTATATATTATGTTTGTATTCATGTTACTGAATTTCAAAAAACCCACCTACATTTAAATAGTTTCGCTGCAAAACGATTATTATGCATATATATCATCCAGTCAGTGCATAACGTATAATTAAGAAAGAGCAATACAAGTCGTTTAGTCAAAAGTAATGCTTAACCTTGCGTAGGCAATTGAATGTTAGCCATATTTCCAGTTAATTGCAGCAACAGGTTTCCATAAGCAACCATATTTTTAAGAGATTTTGAAAAGGCCTCCCATGTGTCTTGAACACTCTTGTGCTTCATAAGTCTCAGAGAGGTGGGATCTGCTTGACTGTGCTTTGTTGAAGACCGTCGTCCATCTTCTAAGTTCTGTCCTGTTGACGAAGCAGTGTTGGTCGGTGGTACCGATAGACTATTTCTGATGTGAGTGCCTGTCACAGTGCTGCTGGAAGATGCGAGTGTTGTATTGGTAACGACGGTGGAGACACTACCCGTCCGTACAGAATTGTCCGTAGTTGTCATTTTAGATGCTGGTGCTTGATTCGCTTTGGTTAACGAATTACTGATATTGTCCCCATCCGTTGATTGTGTAGTAGATACAGTTATCAGCGAAGCTCTTGTGTGCATAATTTTAGATGGGTTTGTAAGCGCGGCAGCTGACGGCGACGGTGATGTATTTGCATTGTTCATAGTAGATGATTGTTTTATGAATACAGTAGACTTTGACTTCCCTGTGCTTACAGCACCAGAGGGCTGTGCATAGAGTAACGTGGATGACATATCTGGTTTGTTGATGACATCCGTTAATTGCACGTTATTTATTTTGGATACAGTATAATTTGTACTTGATGCACCACGTGACTGTTCATTGGATAACGTATGCAATGCCATGGCACTATTTTGTGCATGATCCACTCTAGGTAGAGATTCAGTTTGTAATGGTGAGTGTGCTATAGTAGATGGAGAATCACCTACTTTTACTGTACTAGAAAACTGAGAGGAAGAAATAGAAGATGTGGGCTGGGATTCTTGCGTGGGTGAACTTACAGACTTGCCTGCAACGTTTACGATTCGGTTGCCATCTAGTGTGGCTTCTACGGGATAAAGTGGTACTTGTATATCGTTTAGATTCGCCATCGAGTTGACAACATTGAATGGCATGCTTCTTGCTAGTGCATTACGAAACATATTTGAACTTGACGGTGATAGTGCCAGATTTGATTCTCTATTAGTAGACGATTCAGGGTCGATGCTGGGCAGATTCCTCGCAGTATCTGACATTGAATCTGCAGGTGAATTAGATTTCAAAAGTGATAGTTGATTTATATCGGCTGTATTCACAGATAATGGTATTGATGATAATGTTTTCCCGGAGGGTTGGAGTCCTAGTTTCGTGTCGGCTATATTAGAGGATGACAAAGGCCGTTCTAACTGTGTCGTTTGTGAAACTGTAGAAATGGTGCTACCTGTTGAATGTTCACCGGAAATTAAATCTGTAGATCTTGTCGCTGTTCCCTGTACTGCTGGATTTATGACGTCCTTTATTTCTGTTGGGGCAGAAGAAGTTGTTTTGGACACGACATGTTCAATTTTGTTAATTCCTTGGACAGTGTTGTCTCTAGGTGATGATATACTTGTCTGGGCTAAGTTGTCCTGGGTGTTTTGTGATAGTTTAAACCGAGAGATGATGGGCATGATCATCCTTTTTGATAGCGGAGACAATGTTCTAACGATCGTGTCAATTTGGTTGAAAACATTGTTGGCTTCATTAAATCCAGTAGGAGCCTGGGAGCGTCGTTTGTTCCATAGTCGAGATAGTTCCTTCAAAAGGGAAACAACGTTTGGGTCAACAGTATTTGATGTTTTACCTTCTCGAATGTGTGCTTCTCTATTAACATTTGACATCATTTGAGGAACAGAAATCTGTGGTGGTGAATTTGTAGCTGGTTGAGAACCAGTCTTCGATACAGGAGACCGTGCAACATTTGATGTCGTGTCGAATATGTTACTATTAGACCGTTTGCCGTTTGGGAATGGGTTTCTTACAAGATTGTACATCCTTGACATTTGATTCACTTTCTTTTCTCGCCAAATATTTCCTTGCGCATTTCTGTGTCTTATATTACCAACCATGTTTCGATTCACGCTGGTGCCGGATAATGGACTTATTGAAAGAGCAGGATCGGTTAAACGTTCTTCCAGCTGGTCTAGATGTTGCTTCGGATAGTTCTGTAGAACGCCAATGTCGGCTATATCCGTTCCTGAAGCTAGAGCTGCACGAGCCTCTTTCATCACTTGTGGAGACAGATTGGCAGCAGCAGCAGCAGCAGCCTCACCACCAGCCATAGGTTCTAACGCTACAGTAGCAGCTCTCACTGGAACGACACTATTGCCAATCATTTGATTGTAGGATGGGTAATAATTTCTCAAGAACCTCTGGGATGGTAAATAAGGCCACCAACTATTGGCTGGGGCATAGCGATTCCTCGAAATACCAAGGAGTCGTTGTCTTGTTTGTTGAACATTGGTTGGCAGTATTTGTTCTTCAGCTAGTGGGATGAAAATCAAAAGGGCTATCTGAAGAGCAAAATGAACATTAAGGTATAATTATTTTCAATCTTACAGTAAAACATTGACATAGCCAAATGCGTATCTCTGCAAAGCCGGAGTCAAAGGGTATTGCGAAAAAGTCGACATTGCATACACTCACTACCCATAGCTAAATTAGTGTTTCGCGAAAGATTTGAGCATAACCTGCCTGACAGGTGGCACCCGGCATAAGGAAAACCTATAAGCGGTGAACATATTCTAATTCATATTCAGTCTTTACAATGGTACATACGCAGGTGGCCATAGAAACTCGGTATTCTTTAAATGGGTTTTCATGGCTTTATTTCGCTTGTTATAGCATAATAAAAAATATTTACTGTGTTACCCAATAATAATCTGCCCAAGAGAGATGTTAGTATAAATCAACATTACCGTTTAAAATTAATTTGTTTAACTGTAAATTAAACTGTAAATTGTAAATTTAATAACAAGTGCTGATTTTATGGGGAAAGTGGACCAGTCTCCTCTAAACATCAAATACCATCTTATAATACATTTTTTCTACCATTAAAATTAAAAGTAAAAAAAGTGTCTGAAAACAAATTTAGACAACACATCTAAAAATAAATGCAAGCAGAAGATACACTTCTTTACCGGTATACAATAAATATACTATAATTGGCAAGATAAAGTTCAATTAAACCGACCACAATACTTACGAAATGTAACGTGTGCATCGTGTATTCCTATGCAACTGAAACTGCCAAACCTGAGACATAAATACAAATGTTCATTTACACATTGGATTAATGGATATTCAAAATATGTCTGCCCCCTGCCAAATCTGATATTTATAGAAAACAATCATGTACCGTGTCATGTGTTTTCGCTGAATTGAGTGATCGTGCGCTGGATAAGGCTATCTACAGTAACGGATGTCAGCGTGCATTATCAATAAAAACAACCTACAATCTGTCACAGCGACATCTTAAACAGTATTGTCATACAAATAAACAAATAACTTCCTTGTGTAGTACTTTAATGTTAAATACCGGTGTAATCCGGCCGGACTTGCGTTCCTTTTACACCGGTAGCAATAAACTAAGTACTGAGTTATTCAGTAGAACGGGAAGGTCATGGGACACACATTAAAAAACCGAACAGTACATTGTATTGTTTATATTGCTTATACATATACGTGCATATATTATACACAGTCAAACTTCGTTATCTCGAACTTTGTAATCTCCAATACCTTGGGCGGTATTTATCAAACAACTTAAGTTTTTCTTAAGTTTTGACTTAAGTTTCATTAAATTGAATAAGGTAATACAA
>JAUTCZ010097000.1:0-15494 GCA_032273805.1 Melanodrymia brightae
TATCATCTTTGTTAAATATAATATGTGGAAACCTATTTGCATGTATACTACTAAAACTGCAACAAAATCAGTGTCAATTAAGTGATCTGTAATATATTTACTGTCATTTTGAAAAATCAACGTAATTTATTTACGAGCCCGTAGGCAAGCCTGAGAGTCCTACATGATTTTTGCGAGCCCCGGGCTCCCGGACACGCCTCAAAATCACACACTGCATATATTTAAGATTTAAGAAAGAATATAATTTTATATGAGTAAAGTATGAAACAAGTTTTAAATGAGCTGTTGTGCGTACGATCATACCTTGTTGGTGAAGGGGTTGACAGACGATGGGCCCCTGTTATAAAAAAATAAAAGCTCACATAAACATAACAAAGGCACCAAAGGCATAGAATGTAGAACTTTATGCTGTGTTGCCTTAAAACATTCACATCTCTATAGTCTAGAATCTAAACATCAAACAATGACATGACCAAATGCATATCTCTGCACAAAGCCGTTGAAGGGACATTGTGACAAAGTTAAGAGGGCACGTACGCACAAATCACAGCCAAATCAGTGATGATACCAGGTGTTAGTGAAATGTGAGCATATCCTGCTCCACCGGTGGTACCCATCATAATAAGCACAGCCATAATGTTTGTCCACTGTCTTCAGCGAAATCATAAAAAAGATCAAAGTAAGGTATTGTATCAGACATTATCTGTGTCAATTATGCATTATATCATGAAATAGCCCCTGAATGTCTACCATAAAAGTTTTTTAAAGTTTTCTCCACAAACAGTCAATGGATGGTATAATCTTCATTAAACAACTTAAAATTGGCATATATAATGAAAATGCCTTAAATTATCTCAGAAGTTGTAGTATATAGACACTATATGCTGGAGCAGATGTAATACTGCTCGTCATAAAAGGAAATATATTGTTGGAAGGTTGAAGCCTTCCCTTTTATCATACAGTTTTGTGTAGACATTACACCTTTGTCGTTTTGAATCGCTCTGTAAAAAACAGGCTATCATTTTAAAAGCGAAAATCATGGAAATGTTTGATCACACTTCTGGATTTTAAAATCAATCTATTTCCTCTGAAGGGTGGTACTGGAAGAAGATTGATTTTAAAATGTAATTAAACATAATAATAATAATAATAATAAAAATAATAATGATAGTGGTGTAGGAAGATGACAAAAAAGCAGTTGGGGGTAGGAGGGTGTGGAAGGGATCTGATATGGGCTGTGTCAAATTAAAACAAAAAAGTTCTTACAACCATATTCTTAAAACCATTTGTACCCACAAAAATCAGAAAAATTAGGCGAATTGGGATGGGGGCACATGACCTCTTTTGACCTTTGTGCCCCCTCTTCCAATGTCACTGGCATTAATAGTTTTTTAGAATTTGTCAACTGACAGCGCTCACCCTGTAGATAACCAAATTAGCCAATAGCTAATGTTTGACAAGGTTGATCATTTTGATTATTAGCTAAGCATATTTTGTATAAATTAGCTCATTTTTAACATTTTACTGAAAAATACAACACATCGGTTAGTTGATTACTGGATGTCTATGGTTTAATGACACATAGTCTCAGAAGATACCTGTTTCTGCCACAGAAGCTATTCTTACCAAATAACAGCAAGGGGTGTTTTATGTCCACTTTTCCATGTACAGGATAGCACACAAAACTAAAATTCGACGAACCAGCCATGAATCACTGGTTGGAATGAGAAATAACCCAACTTGTCCACGGATGAGAGTCAATCATATTTTATGTATTATAATCTATATAGGATAACGAATTGTAAAGGGGCCATAAAATTTATGGAATTGTATGGTCAGTGAAAGAGAATTTTAACAATATGTATTTAGCAGACCACTAAAGCGTAACATTTTACTGTTCAGCAGAAAACATGTTGATAAGAGGATGATCAAGTTAAATCATTAATAACTCTCTTTATTAGCAAATTTGTTTAACAACTATGTCAATTTGTCATTAAAACAATAATAATGTGGTGGTTTTTCGGAAGTCTATACCTACTGATGTCCTTTTGTTTGTACACTATCAAAAACTCCTGACAGATTCACTTTAGATGAAAATGTTCAGAAAACATCATGTGTTATGTAAATAGCAATACTCAATATTTAAAAAACATTCCTAACAGATTTCCTTTAATTGAAAATGTTTAGAAGCAATCCTGTGTAATGTAGCCTAAACAGTAATAATTAATAAAGGCCCTTACGAAGTTCCATAGCAACCGGCAAGATTGTTGGTGCAAATAACGAAAAACTTTGAGGTGTCCACAGCACAGCCAGGTCCGACAAACTTCTCCCACCAGCCTGGTTGTGAGTTGTCCTGACAATAACAACATCTTACTAGTTAGTACAATAGAATGATTTTTCACACAATGACACATTTTATTCGTTAAAGAGAATCACTCATCATTTTGGTGCGAAAAGAGTGATCACATGACCATGACATAAAGCTAGTTACAGTGAAACCCCTCTAAACCGAACACACTTGGGACCGAGTAAAATGTTCGGTTTAGAGAGGTGTTCGGTTTACTGAGGTTTAAATAAAGCACTTAAGGCTGTGTGTGACTTTGAAATAAGTTCGGTTTACAGAGAATTCCGGTTTACTGTATCGTGATATGGCTGTCTTGTATCTATGTATCGTATATCATAGATCTTGTATCATGATATGATACTGTATTGTGATATTGTTACAGCTCTAGTTAATATGTACTGGTAGTGGTACCAAATTAGCTTCTGTGATAACATGAAGTCATCGTGCTTAAATGTAGTAAGATTTCACTTCTTTAACCAAACTTATCAAAATGTTACTCCCAGGTATACAGATTTATTAGCTTGTAAACAAATGACCTATTTACAGCAATAATATTTATTATCATATGATAAATATATGTACACACCCGATGACTCTTGGCGTGGGAGCTAGCTGACAGGCCAGCGTGGATGATAACAGCATTGTCTCGGTTGTCGTTCAGTTTTCCCCATGTCTCGTACGCTATATTCAACTCAGGCAAAACTCCATTGTTGTACTTGAGATTGAACGGAGCTTTGCTCTCAAACAATTTAAATCCTGTTGTTATGTTGGCATATTCTGGTTCTGGACCAGTCATCTGACTGCAAATAAAAAAAGAACATTAACATATGATATTTTCTGGATTTATACACAGGCATTCAGCACTACTGAACATGGGTTCCTTCCCAAAAGAAAATGGCACAGAAAAATCTTTGATTTCTCTGCTAAAATTTTAAAGTTTGGTATACAAATACTTTTTTTTAATGTAATATTGTTCTGAATCATGCTATTTGTTCCAATCTCATTAGTCATGGGATCCAAGACAAACATCCTGCATAAATCTCTATTTTAACTTTTTGCAAGCATCATACATTTGTGTTATCAAATGCTGTTGTGTTCTAGTTGTTATTTGAAGAAGAGTAGCCTAAAGTTAACATTTACTTACATTTTATTACTTAAAATATCAATAGTTGTATATCCAATGTGTTTGTAATAGCTTACTATGGTCATTGGACTTTTAGTACGATACACATTATTTTAGGCAAAAGTATACATTAAAATACTATAACAATTTTGATGACCTAAACCCATAAGATATACATATGCAATAAGATGTAAATAAATGTTAATTTTAATACAGTAATAATAAATCCTCCATTAGCCAGAAATATATTACAAATAGCATTAGATACATAAGTGTCTTAAATCTCTGGACTGTACCTTTAACGAAGGTAAAAAAGAATAACTCCATATAAATCCCAAAGAATATGATTGACTTACTTGCGTGTAAGACATGGGAAGTCGGACTGTAGACCTCGGAATACAACTTTCTGCTCCTCAGGAACGATCTCCAGATAGTCTGGCACATCAAGCTGTGGTAACGGTGATTCTAGTTCTTGCAATGGTTGGGCATCTTTAACTTTTTGTACAACACAACAACTTGTTCCAAAATGTTTTGTCTTGAAATTGAATTTACACTGACTCAATTTGCCTTCAAGTTGTAGCAACAAGTGTTTTGACGTAAGTAAAACACCTTTTATCACATAGGAATGCATGTTGATAAACTGTTAATGACACTTGAAATACTGGACATTGACACTTGTTCGATTTAGTGTACAAGCACTGCAAAATTGTATTAGAGGTCTGAAATTTCAAGTAAAAAAGAAATTATGTTTTATGCAAGAAATAACAATTCTACTTCAGTAAATGTAATTGTTACAAAACTTTTATTTATGTAGGCCTATGTATTAGTTTTCACATTCAAGTTTCTTTTCATTTCCCAATGTGTGGCCCTGTTTTCCCAAGCTATGGGTACAGTGGGCCACAAGAGGTGAGGCTAAAGATTTCCTCATCAACTCCAAACGGTTAGTTTTATGTCACGTTATTAGCTTGATATTACACTAAGATATAGCTATATAATGTCATCACGGCCTTTCAGGGTACAAGTTAATAAACATAAGCATAAACATGCAAGTAAAGAAAGTGGCCCACTGTTCCCCAATTTCAGCTATGTAGCCTACATGTATGTAGGCCACTGATATCTATTCTGGGTATGTCCTAGTTACAATAATGTATCCTCCGAATGTTTGTTTTAGTGATAACGCCAATGACCAAAACAAAAAGTCGGAGATTACTTTATTATAACTTGGGTGTGACCAGGCCAAGACAAATGCAGCCCTAATAATAACAAACCTTCGTGTGTTATTAAAGTTTAAACATTGAAATCATACTTTGCTTTATCGTTGTCATCACACATCACATGCCAAGCACATGGGCCGTGACGGTGTTATAGAAAATCACTCAATCATCAATGACTTTGCATAATTTTCAATTATATTTATGATGAAGCTTCAGGTGATATCCGAGATAATAATATTATTTAGGGCTTATTTACTGATTCTTTATTTGTAATTGTTTTGTTTTCGTTGCGAAATAAAATGCTTAAACCGAGATACAAGTCTGAGGTTAGATAATTTGCTTTAATAGGGTGTACGCTCTAGTGAGTGCGAGCGTTGCATGTCCAAAAATGTCTCGTTTCACATACTCCCAGCCAATAATCTCCAGACATCCGGATTACTAGATATTTTTAGTGTACAATTTAATGGATTTAATTGGGCTAATGATATTGTCTTCATTTGCATCAACCAACTATTTCTGTTCGTGGATAATAACAAAATACCCGAGGTTAACCACTTGTCCGATTTCATGTTTTTTTACAATTTGCATCTAGTCTCGTTAACAATCTGTAATAATCACGACAATAGAGGTTTCTCAAAAAATGCCTGCAAAAGCGTGCCAAAATCACAATGTTTCCATAGTTTGCGCACCCTTGCTAAAACGTTCCGTTAATAATAGCAAAACGTTTAGCACGACGCTTTGATCTCATATATTAGACTCTCAAATATAATATAGAGTAGACTTATAACAAACTGCTTTATTTAAATTCATTACGGTTTTAAGTTAGATTGGTAGGCTTTTAAGTTTGGAACGACTAAGAAATGTATACACGTGCTGCAACTGACTATGGCTGAGAATGTAAACACATTTCGACTGCAACCGACAACAACACATAGTTTCATCGTTTCAAAGAGAGTTACACCACAAAAGAAATAAAAAGAGTAGCATATGTGGACACAGCGGGTTTCTTCTAAGACCATTTGTCAATATAACCATATCTGACATTCAATAGCCGCTGATTACCAATCAACGTGCTTCAGTGATGTTATTAAAAATAAAACAAGTTAGTGTATAATAAAAAATGGGTTAGTTTCTGTACGATACGTTTTGATTTGGGTACGTTTTGTCATTTCCAACATGTCTGCGCCCATGTGCCAAACGGATTGCAACGAGTCAAGCAAACTTTTCATGTTAAATATATATTGATAATCTTTCAGTGATTTTATTTTGGAAAAATGTCACTTTATATGAATGAAATAGTTAATAATCTTTATCTTGGGGGTGTTGAGGCTGCTCTCGACAGATCTACTTTAAAATTGTGTGGGATTACGCACATTCTAACTATCGATGATCGACCACTGAGTCAAGAAACCACCAATGGCTTCACCTCCAAGTATATCCATGGTCTTGATCTACCAGACACCGATCTACTGACATATATGGACGATTGTAATCAGTTTATAGAACAAGGGAGAGATCATGGAGCAGTGTTGGTTCATTGGTATACATGCGTTATTCAAATTGAATTTCAATTCAGTTTTAATGTATTCAGTATCGTGTTTGCCCAATGATTGCGGGCCTAACCAAAATAATACCCTCAGTCCCTGATTTGTGCATAGAAATGTATTTCAGCCAATGCAGACTACTAAAGCACTTGCCTAAACAACATCGCATCGTATGTAGCTTCGTATTAGAACACTCCATGTGAAGATGGGGCGGTATACAAATAGTAGACCAGAGGAATTTTAATAAAATAGGCAAATTAATATTGAAAACAATTAGTGCATGAATGCTGGGTATTTTATCCCACTTTATATTGAACTTCACCTTAGAATACACATGTAAGTCCACTTGTACCTGTACACACACTTGTTCACATTGTTTGTTTAAGTCTTGTTGGAGCATCACGAAGTGCAACGATGGTGATCGCATACGCCATGTCGAAGTGCACAATGGGATTGGACGATGCATTGACCCTGGTAAAACAACAGAGACCTGTTGTCAAGTGAGTATTCTCTTAAATTAATACTCTCTCACCATTTCATCGTGAAAAGCACTATCACGTGACGATAAGGGAAAGCGAGTTATACACATTTGAGGCTTATGTTAGCAGGAGAGAAAATGGAGAATAATACATGAGTGGTCGTTGTATACGATTTATCTTATGAGATGTTTAAAATCACATCTAAACATCGAGTTGTGATATAACTTGTCTCCAATGGACACGAGTGTAGTATTCTATTCCTTACATTGCTTCTAAAACTTTTATTTTGCCTGAGATGTGGTAGTGGGGTCGGGGTGTGGGTGGGTATCATTTTTAGGATATGATCATCATCAGATCTTAATTTGATCAGGGTGCCAAGTAAAAAGTCTTAGAATGAATATGTATATAATAACAGTAACATTAATTCATTATTTTAACAAGTGAAATGATGGAACGTTGTACGTTTTGTACTTGCTAATTTAAATATTTATTGGTGATAAATTCGTAACTAAATTAATTTCCTGTATCATATGTTGACATCCAAATTATGCTAAGCAATAATGTGTGTGTTCTGTTTTGAGTGTTCTGTGTTGACAGTACTAAAATAAAAGGTCATGATGTAAACTTGTAATACTATGTTCTGTTTGACAGTACTGAAATAAAACATTGTACATAGCATCATATAAAATAGTAATACTATGTTCTGTTTTTCCACCAGCCTGAATTTATAAAAACATCTAGCATCATCTGTGCAAATAAGTAATACTATGTTCTGAACTTCTGCACCCAAGTTGAGGTAGTATTAAGTATTGGTGTTCATTTGTGTCTAGACCACAAAACATTGACATGGCCAAAAACTCTGCACAAGGCAGAGTTGAAGGGAAACTGATAAAGTAGAGATGGCATGTACTCATGAATCACTGCCAAAGCAATGATGATACCAGGTGTTTGCGGAAGTGGAAATCGCAAATAGTCACGTTATTTTTGTCAGTGTTGATGTATTGCAGATCACTATTTACATACTGAGTTTGTTTTATTTTAAAGGTACATTGTACACTCCTGACTTGGAGTCTCAATAACATGTGTTCGAGGTTTCTGAGATTCCCCTAATAAAAATAATTACAGAAAAAATATCAATTAGCAATTCAAAGGAAGTAACTATTCCTTTCATTGTAAACAGTAATACAGTAATAGTTCCGAATAGACTAAGTTTGCTGGGAATAAACTGATGTATATATAGGTTGGAAGTGAAAATAAGTTAGTACGATATAATTTTTAGTAGGAAAAATTCAGCTGTATCCGTATAATTATAATATATCAAATAAGTAATTTTGTAAATTTGTAGGCAAGACTTGACAAATTTAACAAATACACTTGTTTTCATTGTAGACCAAACTATGGTTTTCAAGAGCAGCTTAAACTATACGAAGACATGGGCTGTTGTGTGGACAAGAAGTCTAGCATGTTTCGCCAATACAAGCTCAGTAAAATTTCTGCCAGGGTTCAGGCTGGTATGTATTTTCTTGGTTTCTCTCTTATTTTAAACTATATGAAGACTGAGGTTATTCTATTAATGTCTCATTGAAGATACCGTAACTAAAAACCTAGTTGGGTCTCAAAATGTATCTTTCTTTATTAAACATCTCAAAGTATTTTTAATAATTTTGGTGCAAAATGCTAGGAGTTTAGGACAAATTTTAAATTTGAGATGATTTGGCATGCTGTTATCCAACTGAATGTCGGAATTATGGCAAACTTTTCTGTAGTACAGTAGCTATTTCCTGCTGGCTCCCATTTGTTCACTGTAGTCTGCTTTGCAGTTCTGATAACACTGACATCACAACAAGCAACAAATGTAGTTTATATATTTTAAGCAAAGAAATGAAAGTTGAAAACCTGCATTAGTTCTTGTGTATATTATTCAGGTGTGTACAAAGGATCTCTATCTGATGAGATGCTGGCTGCCGCCGACACCAAAGGTGACATCGTCTTCAAGTGTAAGAAATGCAGGTATGATGAGAGAATAGGATTAGAATGTTTAATAAAAATTCATCATGCACATTTATTGCAGAACAGCTCTGTTTAGTTAAGATGCACTGCCACAGCACAAGTGCATGTTTTTGTAATGTTTAATAAAAATTCATCCTGCACACTAATTACAGAACATGGACCCATTGGGTTATTTTCCGTTCCAACCAGTGATCCATGACTGGTCTATCAAAGCCCATGGTTTGTGCTATCCTGTCTGTGGAAAAGTGCACATAAAAGATTTCTTCCTATTATTCGAAGAACAGTCGCCTATGTGGCAGCAGCTGGTTTCCTGTGACCAAGTGTCAATACAACCAGAGATCCACCAAAGGCCACGGTTTGTTTTACTATCTGTGGGACAATGCACATAAAATATCTCTTGCTGTTATTCGGTTAGAGTAGCCTATGTGGTGGCAGCAAATATTCTATATTGCAAAGTTTGACATCCAATAACCACTGATTTTAATCAGTGTTCCAGAGGTGTCGTTAAACAAACTTTGTTTTTTTATTACAGAACAGCTCTGTTTAGTGACATTGCACTGCTACATCACAAGATTGGTCAGGGAGAATCTGCGTTCGACTGGCGCGGTAAAGTCTAGACTAACCAGACAGCGGGTGGAGAGTCTGAGGATAAAGAGAACTGCAAGAAGTCGCTGTTCATTGAACCGGTCAAGTGGATGCAGCACTGTACCGAGACGATGGACGGAAAGGTCTGTGCAGCATTCATCTGCGGTCTTTTAATCGGCTCATTCCGCTTAATGCTTTTAACTTTTGATATCCCGACCTCAAAGTTGCTTATAGATCACTGATGGGGCAGGATGACATATGACATAAAAACTAAATCAAGAAATGTTAGCTACCATAAAATATTAGCAAATTTAGCAAGGCATTATAAAATACTATTGTCTTGATGCTAAATTTAAAAGGCTGATTAAAATCAAATTGAAATGGTGTTGGAACTGAGAAATATTTAAACACTCTTCCTAGTACTCAAGTTTAGTTTCCAGGGAAGATTCGGCAGTACACCAAATTTAGCGAAATATTAATGTAGACAATTTATCCATGTTTGCTACTTCTAGTAATCCACAAACATTATTTACCTTTTATTTAATAAAACAGATTTATTTTCACTCTTCATACTTGTACATGTTATTGTATGATAGCACATGTAGGTAAATACAATTTATTACACCTGTTTAACAAAAGCTAGAGGGAGAAATTTTTAGTAGAACATTACCACAGTATTCAAAGTGTTGCAGTTTATTTGTCTAAAATAAATTATTGATTTTATGTTGTACTGTCTTTCACTATTTTTTTCTTTTGTATAGCTTTCCTGTCCTAAGTGTTCAGCAAAGTTAGGATCATTTATTTGGTATGGTAAGTAGCTGGTTAATCCTTAAACAGAAATTCTTATGCATGAAATGACTCGATGTGATTGAATTGTATAGATTTAAAAGGAACTCAGTTATAAACAAATATCTTTCTTTCTTTTAATAGTAATAAACGTCTTATGATTGTACATAAAAATCTGATTATTTCATCAATTACCATTGGTGCTATTGGTAATTTACTGATCACTTCAATAAATCTGGTTCTTTTTAGACATTTGTATATGCACTAGTTTCCCCCACTGCATTATTATTTTATTCTCAAGTAGTGAACGGAAACCAGTTGGAATAACTGAAAGCATGTTTTTTTCGAATTTGAAATCTCACCACTCTTAAACCTGATGCTTAATCAAACTTTATATTTTCTTTGATCCTCTTATAAATCGACTATGCTAGTTTGTAAAGAATAGTTTGATGCTAAAAACTCAACTTACAGGCCAAGAAATACAGTAAAGATCACTTACGACATAATAAGCAATTGCCACCACTATCTCAGCTACAAAAAACTACCTGTAAGATAGACCATGTTATATTATACATCAAGCTTCTCTTGCTTTGCAGGTGAAAGATGTCCTTGTGGATCATGGGTTGCACCAGCATTTCACATTACGAGTTCAAAGGTCGATGAATGCAGGAGAAATCCACCAGTCCTGGTTAAGAGTGCCGTTAGTACCAGAAATGAGATTCTACCTGTGATGACAGAGGCGGGCCCGTCTGGAGTTCTCATAGACACAGATCCAACCTGATTCCAGTTTAGATCTACTGCTGTTCCTTATTCTTATATCCTTTAACATGCAAAACTGCTGAGACTAACCCGCGATCGAGCTCAATAACAGTTTATGAGGCATACTTTCAAATGTGTGACACTATAGAACTTGAGACCATTTCCGAATCAATCTTGTATTTGGAAGCTTTGCATGCCTGTGTGTCCACAGAATGGTTTAAGGTATCACCTACAGATGTTCATCAGCTGGTATGATTGCGAGAGTTCTAAAACAAAACTGATCTTAGACTGTTAGGGCTTTTACATGCAAATCATATAAACCAGACTGTTTCAAGACCTACCAAGTATTTGGCTATGTGGTCTTGGACCAGTCTGGTTAAACCAGTGGTTTAAGTGCTGATTTAAAAAGGGTAAATCAGACTGTATGCAATGAATATTTCACAATAGACATCAGATTCACATACAATCTATTATGATATTTAGATGATATTTTCACAAGTGGTGTGAAAATGTGTACTTGGTACATTTCACAAGATAAAATATTATTTGACGGTTCTGTGGACAGTACATACAAAAACATTGTTAATAAAATCTCTGCACTAAACAGACTGAAATCAATGCCTGGGTTATCTTGTCACACTCGGTCCAGTGGAGCAGTAAATCAAAATGGCATATTGAAACAAGAGTTATCCCACTAGAATGAAAATAGCAACATTATTTTCACTATAAGATACACTATTATGGATATGTTATGTAATACTTTCTTTTTTTGTCTGAATATTAAAGCTTTTCACTCAATGTTTTCACTTCTTTCATAACATGGGGCTAATATATTGGTTGGTAGTATAGTATACATAAAACCATTTTATCCAAAATTGACAGGATCCATCGATCTAGAAACAGTTACATTAATTGTTAGAAGTTTTAGAAAGAAAATACTACGAAAAAAACCTTATCAAGTATTTACTAACAAAATGGAAAATTTTACATTTTCTATACACACACAAACTTACACCCACTCAACATTAGTTTAAAATTACGTAAGCATATATCATAAATAATGCCATCACACTTACTGTAATATCTACACTTGTGCCATTAAAACACATAAATTAAAACTGTCGGCTAGCTCATATCAGATGAACGGGGGGCTCTAAACTGCCATTATGCAAAATTGAATAATTATTGAATATCTGTGCTTCCCCGTACCAAATGCTAAACAGAATATCAATGTTTTTGAATTAAACCAGCAAGTGGCAGCAATGATGAAACTCAAACCAACATATACAAGGGGATATAAAATCAAAGAGCAAGCATGTGAAGACCATTTCATTTATGAACATATTGCATAATTACATATTCTCTATTACCATTTAGAATTACAAATTATTACAAAATTTCTAAGAAATTGCACATGCCATGCAAGTTGAATATGGTGGATCCTATCTGAATTGTTAGATGCACAATACATACGTAAAATTGAAATAATGCTCAAATCACAGCACAGGGATCATGTTAAATTCTGTGTGAAAATATCCATGATAACATAAGTTGTCAAAGTACTTTTATGCAGCCAATACATATAAATATTAATAAACTACACATTGGGGATAATAGCCAATGAGTTGCTCCCCTTCAATCATGTTTAGCAATGTATACATTAGTAAAATATTTAACAAAAAATTTCAAATATTGTTTAGTTTTATATCTGGAAGAAGTTTCTTTGATATACAAGATGTCTGATGTCACAGTCGTGGTACCAGTCCCTAGAAAGTTCAAATGTCATAAAATTACTTGTTACTCGTGTTTGTTACGTGCATCTGGTAGCATGGACCCTTGCACATATCTTCTCTGCCCCATCTTTAATGTTATCTATGACTGTCCATTCATTATGCATGTTATTGAATATGTCCCTCAAGTTAGCTATGGCATCGAATGTCCTGGTTTGGTGAAGTTTTGGACACTTGAGTAGAATGTGTTCTATTGTCTCATCTTCTTCATTACAAAGTGTGCATGTTGGATCATCTGCCAGCTTGAAACGATGGAGATAATGCTGGCAGGGAAAGTGATGTAGCTTTAGCCGCGACAGTTGTACCTGTTGTTTTCTTTCGATGTTTCTATACCGGCTCTGGTGACACTTTGGTTGTATTAATGTCATAAGATGTCCGATGACGAAACACAGCAGACTGAAGTTAATAGTTTGTTTGCATTTACTTTAAGCAACACATGCATGAAATTGGCGCACATAATAGAATTACACTTTTTGAGCGTATAAAGGAAATATTTCTTGCGAAGAACAATTCAAATACATATTTTCATTGATGTGGTTTGTTGCTAGAGGTTACTACTGTTGTAAAACAACTGTTTATTACTACTACTGGAATTCCATCTGTAGAGGAATATACACTTTGCAAAACTATTATGAAAATAAGTGTTTACATAGTAATATATCTTGGTTTTGAAAGTGAAAGTTACAAATGTAAATATACAATTGTTGAGAAAAAATGCTGAATATATATTCAACAAGAACACGTGGAAAGTGATAGGCCACTGTAACATGCAACACGTCTGACAGCATGTTGACAATTGGCAGCTATAATCCACAACACATCAGAAAACTGGTTGAGAATCGGAAGCTACAATACGTTTACACACTCGCTAGTCACTATGCACTGCACTATTATTTTGATGTGAAGCCCATTCTCCTCATAAAAAGAGAAGAGAAATCGCTGAGATTTGCTTTTGGTGATAGCTGCATCAGAATTGCAAGCTTTGCCGCAGCAGTATCTGCCTTGCTCAAGTGAAGTTCTTCGTCTGGCATCACCTGTAAGTAAATAGTTACATTATGACAAGGAGTCAAATCATAATCATGCATCACATATTAATAGTACAGACTTTGGGACGGGGAAAATACAGGCAAGATGTAGGTCTCAAATATAGTATTGCTATCGAAGCTAATAAAAAAACAAATACTTCTTTCTCATTACATGTTACCATTAGAAAACATAAGTAGGTAGGTCGAACAAAAAATATTTTGAAATTTTTTTCCATGGAATATTTCACATTCCGATCCTCTCCCAATTCTGAAATACTGGTCTGTCAACTAACTGGAAACAAAACCCTATATTCAACTCTATATAAAACCTAGAGTGAATTTATTAACAAGCAGTAATCTACCATTGAAGCAAAGTAACCCAGATGAAGACATATCCTCTCAATGAATAATATTGTTATTGCAGACATAAATTATGATAATACAGTGTATAGAAATATCAGGGTGAAATTTGTTTTTAAAATTGTGATCAGCAGTTTTTTTACTGGATGGGGAATGGTAAAGCAACTACTGGAATTTGATTCGCAATTATATAAAATGAGTAATAATATTGCATCGAGATTGCAAGATTTTGCGATGCGAACCCGGTCATTTTGCAGCCTGAATATTCAGAAAATCAAAGTAGAATATTCTGAATGTAGACAAAATGTAGAATATCAGTGATGCCATTTAAGATGTCATTTGTGAAGATAATTTTAATTAACTCACTCGGTCAACTCTGTGCTTGATAATAAGACAATCTTTTCCCACGTGAAACACTGAAAAACCATCATGCCATCTGCAAAAAGAAACAACCTTTCAAATACTTGTATATGAATAATCAAACTCTTACAGTAATCTATAGTTCTACCGAATATATTTAAGATATTTTATTTTCTTGTGACTAAAAATGAATCAAGTGCAAAACATAGACCGTATATGGTGGTTTACTGGTTTTGTTAAAGACCATTTTGGCACGATCATGTGATGACAGTGAAACGAATTACTCACAAATTTAATTGTGTATAAACAGTAGAGAAAACACTGTCCTTGTTTATCTACATAATAGGATACATCTTTTAATTAAATGATTGTAAATGTAACAAAAAATGTATTATTAAATTAATATGTAAAATTGCCTGTTTGACGTCATATGATTAACTGCACAAAACAAGCAACCAAATAGTTCTAACACTTCAAAAGTCACTCTATTGTGTGCAGTTGTAACCAAGAACCTGTTTATTGCCAATTCATAAAGTGATTCTAAATATTATTAATAACAACCACTTTCACCAGCTTACACGTCATCACTTTCTTTTTGCTTTGACATAAATTTTCTCCAAATACGGAGACTGCGAAATTGTGGCAAACCACTAATTCTCCAGCGAACACGAACAGTGGAGTCCTCCGTATGTATCGTTATTTTCAGAATATGCATCTTTACACGAGTATATTTCAATAAGGCAACAAATCGTATCTTGCTCAGTTCACCTGCATATGCATTAATACCACTGAAAAAGACAACAGGATATAGAAGTAATGTTGCAATAATACTGGTAGCCTACGAACTATGTACATAGTCAATCAAGGTTCGTCACAGTCAGTATAACTGTGATTTCAACTTAGCCATAATGAACAGGGTGCAATTGTTTTTCAAATTGTGATTTGCATTTTTTTTTACTGGATGGGGAATACAAAAACAACTACTGGAATTTTATAAAATGAGTAAGAACAGGATGTGCACTTTACAGTCGCCCGGTAGCCCATGGCCACTCAAAATAGCGTCGGGCAAGTCAAAACCTTATCAAGAGTTGCCCGCCTGGCGACCGAAAATTTCC
>JAUTCZ010097111.1:0-15491 GCA_032273805.1 Melanodrymia brightae
GAGTAAATGACACCCCAAGCCCAAGAAGAAAAGAACACTACGCAAAACAAGTTAAGGAACAACAAGAGTAAAACAAAGAGAAACAAAGAAGAGCAAGATGTACGTTACTGATGTAAAATGCGTGAAATATATGCCTGCCACATGTAGATATCTCTTTCTAAGCACCAAGTGATCATTAACAATGAAATTTGAAAATAGCAACACTTTTAGGAAAAGTACAAGGATCAAAAATAGATTATAGAGGTTACAAATTTACTATAAAGAATGAACCAGCAAAATCTCATCAATATCAAATCGTAAATACAGACTGGGTTAAAACATGTTTTTGTTTTACAAATATACAAACAAACAGGGTCTTGCAATAAAACTGTTTCATTAACCTGTCTCAAACAGCCACCTGTATCAAGTGGTCACCTGTATAAAACAGTCACCTGTATTTAAGACAGCCAACTGTATTAAGTGGTAACTTGCATTAAACAACCACCTGTGTTTAATGGGCACTGGTATAGAGCAATCTGCTTAAAAGGACAAGAGCTTTTTTATAGTACATGACCTACAATACACCACTATTCTGGTTCATAATTACTGTACAATGTCCCAAGAAGCCTCTTAAAGGGAACCAATTATAGTGTTGATGCATTCACAGTGTAGTCTCCTTTATACATCATTGTAATCAACCTTATTTCTATTGCGGTTGCCATTTACAAGGTTTCAGTCACAAAATTAGCAATACCACTACATAATGTATGTTTCTGTCTGTCTTCGTACTAGTTTTAACATCATCTAATTGAGAATGTTCAGTCTAGCAGACATTCTCGTTTCTTAAGTACATGGGTGAGGGATAGGGTGTCGACGGGATTCGAATGACGGGTCTGCCCTAGATAACTAAAACAATTTTTGCAGTGTAATATTAGTCTATAAGAGGAGAATAGAATATACATGTACACAAAAGGGTCTGCTAGGTTCAAATTATAACCCCCCACAAAGGTCCAGACCACGGTATGCCCCTGAAATAGCTATTTATTGAGAAGATCAGTACATTTTTAATGAGGTTATTATTAAAGTCACCATTCCGATTGATTCTCACAGAGACTGGAGTACTCTTATCTCGAGTGGAAACCAACTGATGACAACTCTTGTCAGTGTGCACAGTGACATGCAAAATGGATTGGGTTTTTATCTTGTGTTATACAGATAAAAATGACAATCAACACGGTAGAACATCCCCATTCCATAGTGAAACAAATAGGGTCGGTAGGACACTATTAACTTCTTTTTTTTCAGTATTTCATCATTTGAATACATTTTTTAATAAATTAAATTGTTGGAGAAAAAATTGTTTAGGGTCAACAAACAGAGATAAAATATGGTCTGTTGGGAAACCAGTAATGAAATTAAACTATCAAGATGTAACTTGATGCACAATCTTTCTGGATACCCCCACATTCTCTACATAAAACCACATTCAAAGTTTGATGACCCGATATCAATTTGTGTGGCAGATATGGAGATCAGAGTTCAAGATATAGGTAACTGTGACCTACTTGTGGTGTGTGACACATCTTCCCTACATGTACACACTACACACATACAAAGTATGATAACTGTACATGATATACATGTAGTGTAGTAGATATGCACCGGAAATGATTCGGACAGACAGATGGACAGATGAGTCAAACAATATATACCCCCGAATTCAATGAAGTGGAAATATAAATATACTGTAAACGGTTAATATTTGCAACTGGGAATTTTCGCGATTCCCAAACAACGATCAATTTGCGATATGTAATTTTCGTGTTGCAAAAACCCCATTGTTGTCCTTTTAATGATTATAATTGTTAGTAATTATTCGCGTGATTTTAATTTTCGCGGTTAAATGACAAATGCAAAAACAGCAAAAATTACAGGCCCACGATTAATGCCCACTTTACAGTATATTTTTTATTGAGGTATAAATAGATTAAAGCTAGAAAGCAAAGAACAGTTTTAAAACAAATAATAACATACATGTAGTTAACACAATTAATGTCAAAGTAACAAGCATAAAAACTCACCGACATCATATTTCTTATATCTAGAAAACATCTTGCCAATGTTTTGTATTCCAAACAGCTACTTGTATTTAAAATCCAAGAATGATAGAAAGCCAAGAGATCAAAACAATCCTAAAGACATTTCCATATTTCTCAAATCTGACTGTCCAGTAAGATCGATGTACACCATGGGGATGTTCAATAGTTCATATTGACAAAATCAAATGCAATGTACTGTATGTTATACTTAACATATCGGTATTACACCTTATACTGTGTAATACTTGATGTATTCACCACTCACATGGAATGACCAATACCAGTTACCTCCATGAATCAGGAAATATTGCTTATGACTGTTTTAATTTTATTATATTCCATTTCACTGATTATTGATCTTGTTTCTTTCTTCACGTTCTTCAATCTGACAATTTCAGCGTCTTACAAGTATTTTAGTGATATCGATCTACAATTTAATAACACACACTACTTTTCTGTTCAAGCAATGTAGACTTTTATTCTCAGTAACATCTCTTTATTGCGATTATTTTTCCAGTTCCCGAGGCATTGTGTTACTCAAGTAGTTTTCACAGTTCTAGCGATGTCTTTTTATTCCAAATACTTTTAACTTTTTGAGCAATGAATTTTTATTCCAAGTACTTTTCAGTTTCAGCAATGTTATTTAATTTGCCAATTTTTTCACAGCTCCAGTCATATTCTAAATGTTTTCACTGTGCCAAAAATATTCTCCGATTCTCTTACAAATGCTTTCCGAATAACACGACATCTCCGATTCCCTATGAATGTTTCCGAATATAACCACATCTGATTCTGTATGAATGTTTCCGAATATCACAGCATCTCTGATTCTCTACGAATGTTTCCTAAATATCATCCAGGTGTGATGCAATTATTACTTTCTTTCAAGACAGTACCCAACATCTGGCTGCTGATGAAGCAGGAAAACTAGCAAGCAATCAGTAATAATTTATCCTGATAGCTGTTCTATATACAGAAGACAGAAAACAGAATTAAGTCATTCTGGAGTATAAAGCATTCTGAAATGAATGTACCATGTCTGTACTCCCAGCATATAGCATGAGATCACTGCAGTTCCTATACTAGTTCATTGCCAGTCAGCTGGCTGCGTATGCTCTCATACTAGCCGCCAGATAAATAGTTAATTACCCACTCTTTATCTCCCACACATGTTTTCACAGTTCAGTTATTTTTATTTTGAATTAAAATGTCTTGTGATACCGGAAAGATAAATATTGCAAGAATCGAAATTGCAAAAAATATTTTTTAAACTTCCGAACTAATGTTTTTTCCCTAAGATTTTAAGAAATATAAACATTTAACAGAGATATCAATAAGAATTCTGAACAATTAAAGATCTCGACTAAGCGCCAAAACATCGCACTGATATTTCATCCACAGGTGCAACTGTCACACAAGATTTTATAGTTTTTGAGGAACTGGGATAAACATAGAAAATTGTTGCCATTGCTTCTTCTGCAGTTAAAGTAATATATATGCCTCAATTTCTGCCATCGAAGTCACAGGTTAGAACATGTTTGGAAGCCAATGAGAGCCAAGTAGAATGAGTGAGAATAATGAGATACTTAACATATAGAAACAAACCAACACACTTGGAGCCAACACCGTATCTATTTCACCAGTATTATCTGTGGCCAAGCAACACACCACATGCTGGTGTTCCAAATCTAGAAACAGATGAGATTATTAATGGTAATTAAGATTCCATCAGTAACAATTTTACAAATACATAATTTATATACTCCATTCCAAAAATACTTCTTTCTAACACTTCCTGATAGCTGCAGACTATGTGATATAAACAATTACACAGCTAAGAGACCCAGCAAACAATACAGGAACAATGCATGTAAATTATAGCTAAAGTTTAACAAGTGGAAATGTGAGGCATGTAAAATTGCAGTGATGAAGCAATTATCACCATTCACATCATCAAATTAGCACATTTGGTTGCATGGCCTTGTTTGCTCCCTGCCTGAGTCGCAGTCGCACATCATGAATCTGTTGGCAGGAATGTTGCCCAGCAAAGCTACAGAAGATTCATTTCAGAGCAGAAGTTATCTGCTGTGCATGCCTACATATTCCCTACCATTGCCGAGGTGCATGACTTCTCAACACGAAAGATGTTCCCCAACCCACCATACACATTAAGTATACATTTACACTGGCAATTAGCAAACTTCTTCTCCATAAGAAAATACCGTGAGGGTTTTTTAAGTAGGAGAGCAGCCAAGTGTTACAGGATAAAACTTGCTTCATCTATTTCATTTTAAATGCAAACATGATAAATAAGTAAATCCGATTCTCAGAAAAATTCTATATTGCAGTAAATGTAAGTCTGAATCTCGAAAATTAAGAATCTTTTGTCTGGTGCAGGTAAGAAAAACAATACTCTGTTCAAGTCTGTAACTACAAGTATATCCAGGAAATGACAAAATATATTTTTTTGTCTTTTATTTAGAGAAAAGACAAGAATTTGTTCCACAATGCAAAAACACTAATTAATATTTGCATTTTAATTTCCAGCTACAACTTTTTATAAACCCATTTTAGCCAAAATGATCCAATATATAGTCAATAACCTCTGTAAAAGCAAAGCCAGTTTTAAAAATATTGACAAGATTTGTTCACATTAGAAGAAAAAATCTTGTATCAATTGTCTTCTTTTTATAAACAATCTTCATGAATGTGTTGAATCTTTTGATCCAGATACACAAATGTTATTTAGCACAATGGAAAAAAAACTGTGAATTGCTGTCACCGAACTCCAAACCATGCAGTAAGCAGGTGTCACACAAACCAGTCGATCACATCTTGAGCTTCATCATCTATTCCACAAATAATTACGCACAAACACAAACTACTCCAGATTGGTTTCTCAACATAAGCACATATGATAACTCAAACAGATCTAATTTGTCTTCGGAGAACAAAAACATCCTGTGGTGTTGATACTATTGACAGCAAGTATAAATCCATTCACCCTATTTCCACAGCTGTATCTGGGGATGACCTTAAAAACACAAAGCCCGCCAATTGTAAAATACTATCATCCACACGCTACTCCTGCTCCTTGCTGTAACAAAGTAACAGAGATGCTAATTCACTGGTTAACCACATCATTGAGTAGTTAGTTCCAATTATTTACCTCTCACATTCACTGGGCAGCAGAAGTTATGGTGTGCTCTATCATTCACCCATCACATCATAGGCCCTGATACACAAACATACTGAACAATCTACACCCGCCTCCGTAGCGCAGTGGTTAATGCGGCGGGCTTACGGCTGGTAGGTACTGGGTTCGAATCCCATTCGTGGCATATGGGATTTTTAATCCCAGTACTGACTCCAAACTTACATAAAGTCAAATGGTCGTGGATGGCGTCACACAGACAGCCCTAACTAATGAATGTATACTATCGGACATCTATGTTTGTGTGGATATGCACAAGAGAGCATATAATATATTGTATCCGGCCTCTATGGTGTATTGGTTAATGCTTCAGGCTTCAGGTTGGTAGTTAGGGGTGTTTAATCCCAGTACCTACTCTAACCCAGAGTGAGTGCTCCACAAGGCTCAATGGGTAGGTGTACTTCCACTTACACCGACCAGTGCCCACATCTGGTTTAACAAAGGCTGTGGTATGTACAGACAGTCCTGTCTGTGGGAAAGTACATATAAAAGATCCCTTTCTGCTCATCAAGAGTAGTGGGTTTCCTATATCATACTAACATTTACTTCTGTCCTGGACAGGTAGAGGCAGCTGGACAGCGTGACCATGAAAGACATGCTTGAACCTTAATTGGATGTGACAGCAGAAGGGTTCATTTTGAGACACAAGATTATACATCAACATTTCATTATATCACATAAAATTGCTTTTTGCAAGTCATACAAATACCTCATCAACACACAGAAGCAAAAACTTTGAACACTTCAAAGTGCTAATATCTGTGAGTGACATTCTTTAAACAATTGTATCATTCCAGCCATAGAGACTGGTTTAACTATATGAAAGTTGCATAGCATTGAAGTGTAAACTTTAAACATTTTATAGTGATACAACCAGCCTCTAGTAACAAAGTAATGAAAACTGAGCTAGAGAAAGAAAAAAAAAAATGTAGTGATGTCAGTTCTGTTTCCACTCCACCCTACACATTTCTGCAACTGGGCCGAACTGTCCTATGGAGGAATTTGGTTTAACTCTCTTGTAAATAAGTGTATTCAGTTACTAAGTTGCTAAGTCGAACACATACATGGGATATTTACTGGAATCAAGAGTCTTGATCTTTCCAATTAATGGCTCAAATACCCATGCTTGTGACCTTTTACAGCAAGTTCAATAACCTGCTCTTTGAACTTCAATTACTGCTTATAACAATTGCAATAATAGCTTCATTGTAGTTGGGTGAGAACCAGAAAATAAGGGGAGAAAGTGGAGTACCACCTACATATAGTTTATACACCACACACACACACTGACCCGCCTGGACTCCATGGTGTACTAGTTACACCACCTAACTAAAAATTGGCAGGTACTGGGTTCGAATCCTTCTTCGGGCGATGGGATGTTTTATGACAGTACCGGTGTATAGGAAAATTCTCCCAATCAAAATTGTATTGCAGTTGATTGAAAAAGACCAACTACATGTAGACTACTGCACAGCCATGACACGTTAGACCATTGCAGAGTCATGGCAACCTAAACCACCTTGCAGCCATGTAAGACTAGACCACCTCGCATCCATGAAATGAACATAAACTATGTTAGACAATTGCACGGTGATGACATGTTAGATCATTGCACAGTGATGACATGTTAGACCATTGCACAGTGATGACATTTTAGACCATTGCACATCGGTGACATGTTAGACCACTGCACAGCCATGTCACGTTAGACCATTGCACAGTCATGACATGTTAGACCATTGCACAGTCATGACATGTTAGACCATTGCACAGTCGTGACATGTTAGACCATTGCAGTCATGGCAACCTAAACCACCTGACAGCCACGACAGAGTAGACTTCTACACATCCATGGCAGATTATTCTGCAAGGGCTAAGGCAAATAAATTAGCCATCAAAACCATTACTGTGTCCCAAATTAAATATAAGTACTAGTCGAATACAAGGTACAATTCAACAAAGCTGAAACAGCATACATTATATGAACCACTTGGGTTTATCCTGTTCCACTGTAATAAGATTTTCAAGATGGCCGTGATTGTAACCATATTGGATAAAGTAACAAAGTTGTAATTCATTTACAATTACAAAATACAACAAACAAATAATTATTTGTCTTTGAATCAGCATGAAGTGGAATAACAAGATTTTAAATATAATTACTTATTTGAATATTTTATCACATTTACAAGATGGCTACCATGGTTGTCAAGACAAAAAATAACAGAATGAGACCAAGAAGACTTATTACTTACCCCATTCTTTAAATTTAGCTCTCCGAGCATTTTCGCGACTTGCATTTGATCCCATCATGCAGTTCTCAAGTGGATATACAACTTGCAGAAAGTGAAGTGATTATAAACACGTTTGGCAGAGTAACAGTTGTTTCAATCTGGACAATATGTTCAACATCCTGGTTAAGACGGAATGATTATTTTCTTACAAGTTTTTACCCCGTTCTCCCATCGACATCTTGTTCTCCGAACACAGTGCATGTGCAGAAAGCAATCACGACTTTGCAAATTGGTCTGTGGAAACATAAAATCAATTGGACCAAAACAGATGGTGGTGCTGATGGCTAGAACTACAATTACGTTTGTGTCAAGTGGGTGCCAAGGTTTGCCCCAAGTAATGTCATTTTCACCTGTGCATGGCTAAGCAGTAAACTCAACTTCGGTACAAAAGTGTATGCAACCAGACGATTCAGTGACTGTACTTATATAAACCTACAAACATAAGGATAGAGTTTACAGTTATTGCACAATATATTAGCAGAAGTGTTTTCACTTTGATGCATTGAAAGTGGGTATGATGTCGGAAGCAGATGTCTGGGGAATTAATTTACCTATATACAGTACCTACTGCAATATCAGCCAAAACAAGAGGATAGAGTTTACATCAGAATTGCACAATTATTTGCAAAACGTGTTTTCTCTTTCAACCATTAAATTGGGTATGATGGAGAAAGCAGGTGTCTGGGTTAGTTACAGTTATAACTTATTTACATGCTTACCGGTATATACAAGTACCTGAGCATTATGAAGGAATCATTTTATCTAGGGAACACAATCAACCGATCAAAATATCCAAAGTTTTGTATGGTGACGAATTATACCGTATTTGTTAAAAAATGTATAAATGTTTTCGCATTGGCCAGTTGAGAAGTTATGGCTATGTCATTCTAATCGGTGTAGGAGGTTCTTATCTAGTAATTATAGACATGTTTTCATTATGGATAGACCATGACAGGTATGCCAAAGGCCATGGGATGTGCTGTGCTCTCTATATGAAAGTGCATATAATCGGTAAGAGTAGCCTGTATGATTGTAGGTTTTATCTGAAAACGGTTAGCCAAATAACAGCATCATTGACATCAAAATTAGCCAATGATTATTCATCAATATGACCCAGTTGTATCACTAAGGCAAAAAAATAGGTTTACACTATCCCAACCAACCCTATTTTTTCCAGTCCAACCTAAACTTTTTTTTATTTAAATTAAACTCTTTTATGCACACTTTCCCTCAGACTTTAATGGACCAATCGTGAATCACTGGTTAGAATGGGAAATAAACCAACAGGTCCCTGAGGAGGATCAATCCTTCGACTCAGGTGAATAGTTTTGAGCTGAGCTACATCCCACTCCTCATTAAGAGAAAACTTGACCAGTTTATTTGACATCACACCTCTGAGGGCATGCTCTCTACACCTACAGAAGGCAAATCCAATTTATCTGTGGACATTCTGCCAAATTCCAAAACATCAAAGTATTTTCAGCCATCTTGAGAATTCTATTTAAAGCAAGACAATCGCTTTTCAATTATAATATTTGCCAGGTTAAAACAACCGCTCGCGCAGGCAGCATTCCTAAAGTCACCCACAGGACCATGCTAAACCCATGGGATGGTGCAAATATTGTCGAATACTGTAGCCCGTCTGTTCACTGGAGTAAAAAAATATTGCATTTGCAGATTTGTCAACTCTCTAGTTTTCCACAGGCATTTCCTGTTATTTCATCATTTCTCCTTTTCTCCTGTCCAGGAGGAATTTTTTATCTTAGGAAATCACAATTTTGTGAGATATATGGATATAAAATGGTGTTTTATTCAGTACCCAATGTGTCATAATAACCATATATTTGACACCTAATTGACACTGATTACTGTAAAATTCTTTATTTTTTCACGGAATTTATTTTTGTCTACAAAGTACGAACATAAAATAGCAATTTAAAACCTTATGTGTACATACTTTGTCCAACAAAACACATTATAAGTACCGGGTACTTTAAAATTTGCTATAAATAAAACAATTAATTTCGTTTATAAGTTGGGCTATATAAGTTTTCAAAATATGAATGGAAGCATCAAAAAAAGATCGACATGTTTGTCAGAAGTAAAGTAAGCAGTGCTAAAATGAAAATTTAGTTGAACCCGAATATGACATACTTTAATACTAATAGTATTCTTTACGTAACAATTTAAGCATAGTTAATGTTCAATTTATATCAGTCACACTGTCTGCCTAGCCTGACACCAATATGACATGTTGAGACTGCAACTAAACCTGATTGCATTTGAGAATTATCGATTACAACCTAAGCCAGATTATTGTAATTTTAACAAACTGGTAAATGCATGTTTCTTCCTGACAAACATGCATTGATTTGTTTGGAAATGCAGTTATAAATTACTATTATCTAGCTACACTTGTACAATTACTGGTACACAAACAGTATTGTTTTATGAATATAAATGCTCATGGCTATATCTATATGAGTATACATATTTAAATATTTGTCTTGTGCATGTCCTGTGGCAAATCAATCTTGTTAATAGGTAGATGGAGATTTTGTGAAAATACTTGTTCACGATATTACGCAAAAAAGAAAAATTGCAAAAATAACTTCTTGCAAAATTAAAGGATTATGTAGTAAGCAACGTATTGAGGCATTATTAAAAACCTTTCCATTTTCTTATGCATTTTATGGAAGTAGATGAGCTAAAGGTTGTTATTAGAATATATTGTATTATAATGTACCTGCCATCACCTGACATACCACCTTACACTGGTACAGGGATTGATCTGACACTACCACGCAAGAGGTAAGACAAATAAACAGATGAGTGCGGCATTACATAGGTGATCTGGGTGCGTGTTGTAAATACAAACACTCATTTCCTGAGATCTTTCTACAGGAAACACAGTGAAACACAACCTAAAGACCACCCCAGATCTAACATCATTAACCTATAAAGATGAGTTGTTTATTATTTTTTAAAGACCTACCAATGATCCACCACTGGTCTATCAAAGGCCGTGGGGTGTGCTATCATGTCTGTGGGAAAGTGCACATAAAAGATCCCTTTGCTGTTATTCAAAGAAGAGTAGTGGGTTTACTCTTTGACCAAGTGTCGATTTAACCATGCGTTTGACATCCAATAACCGCTGATTAATAACCAATGTGTTCCAGTGGTGTCATAAAACAAATAAACTTTTGTTTTAAAGACCCAAATGTGTCCTTATAATTTAATAATGACCTATTCTTAGAACCACCCCACTAAGCAGACCTATTTTAATAAGTGCCACATCTGGTCTTAATACAATCCAGAACCGGTCTCGATATATAGGTTAAACTCTACATATGTAGCTCTACAATGATATCTTCCTTCACCACTCATCAGATGATCTTTTACTAACAACATAGCTTGGTTACCTTTAAAAGATGAATTGCTACCACTCCACATGACAAACAATGTAAACATGTCAGAATGGGATCATGGTTAACCCTGAGTAAGTGGAATGAGAATTGATAATCCATGGTAATACCTTCCTCTGCCACATTTTCTCCAGATTTTATCATTTTCAATTCAGGTTAGTTTGAGCTAAATTAGGAATGATGTATAAGACATCTGTCATCAGTACATATTGAATGTAAATACAACAGAGTGAGGGGTTATACACATCAACTGTTACAACAAACCAATCTGAAAGTGCCATGACAATAGAATGAGGGAAGATGTGTGTAAGATATACATGTAGATCTGTCATCATCAGTACATACTGAATGTAAATACAGGTGATTGAGGAGTTCTACACATCTACTGCTGCAACAAACAACGAACCAATCAGAAAGTGCCATGACAATAGAATGAGGGAAGATGTGTGTAAGATATACATGTAGATCTGTCATCAATTCATACTGAATGTAAATACAGCTGATTGAGGAGTTCTACACATCTACTGCTGCAACAAACAACAAACCAATCAGAAAGTGCCATGACAATAGAATGAGGGAAGATGTGTGTAAGATATACATGTAGATCTGTCATCAGTACACACTGAATGTAAATACAGCAGATTGAGGAGTTCTACACATCTACTGCTGCAACAAACAACAAACCAATCTGAAAGTGCCATGACATCAGATTCACACATCAATTTTTAACCAATTATATATCTAAAACACTATAATTACCAGTCGCCATGACGTAGTGGATAGACCACTGCATTCAAGACTGGCAGGTACTGGGTTCGAATCCTGCTTGTGATATGGAAATTTAAAAAATCCAACCCTAGTGAGTACTTCAAGTATGAAGCATAGAATCTGAGTCTTCTAGATACCTAGTCTTAATAGACTATTTGTTTATACATGATTAAAAAACAGGCAACTCAGTCTTTTATGATATTGTGAACACTCCATGTAACAGTCTCGATAACATTAATACAATCTTTTAGACTGCGTTGATTGTCTTAATGTTGACTTTGTTTAAACAATGTCTTGTAACCACATTACGTGTTCAATTCTAACTTCAACACTTACCCGGAGCACATTCATGTTGAAATGCATTTTACTTGATACTTTCCAGTCTCTCGTAACCACACTACTTGCTAAACTCTATCTTTAACACTTACCCTGAGCACATTCATGTTGAAATGCGTTTTCCTTGATGCTTTCCAATGTCTCGTAACCCCACCATTTGTCAAACTCTATCTTGCTGCCATCCAAGCGAACCCGACGCAGGCTTTTAAATTTCATTCTTTCATCTGCAAACTATTTGCAATAGAATTTAATTAAGAACAAGACTTTTTATATTATTCGCTATAACGCAGAATTTGCATTATTGACCTTCAAGTAATGAATGATTTACAAGTGTTTTAGTCAAGCCAGATTATAACAATTCACTGCATGATATTATATGCATGGGTATACATTTAACTACAGCTGCTATTTTAGGCATGTGAAGAGCAAATTAAAAAAATGCTTTAAACAAATAGGGACATAAACAATGTATTCCAGGCACGAAAAATCTATAGGCATTGGGTCATGCCCAACTACATGTAATAGTTAATAGTTATTATTGCTAAATATTTCCACAACAAACCTCCTCGGTGCGATGACACGTGAGTCTGGCGATGTCCTGAAGCAGAACACAGAAGAATCGTTCCCATAGCACCAGTGGCTGGTTGCCGTCACGGAACACTTGTCTTGACTTGTCGTAGTCCAGTCCTGCAAATAGAAGTACCGATAATATTTAATATAATTTACATTTCCAAAGCTAAGAAGGCATGAAGCTCCCTTTCTTCCCAAATGTTTGATCGGATAAATTGTAATTAATTGGCTGATAAAGGCTTGTTTTGTATGCCAAGCAATCTAACATTTATTAAGAGATTAATTAGTCTCATTTGGTACAGATATGCAAATTGAAGTCAAATTCTTGTCTAGAAATCACATTTTTTATCTACCTGGCTGTGTCAACCATGGTGTCATTGCATCATTAGTATTCTCGCATCGATCTTTAAAGACAAGCGATTGGCTGTCCCGTAAGAGTCTGTTATGCCCATTGTGTACATTGCATGCAGTGGATGAATCAGGTCACTTAAGCCGCACAGTTATTTGTAGTTGGAAACAGCAATTTGTTTTTAAATACATGTAGAATACTACACTTGCATCTGTTATATATCAATTATCTTGCAACTCATTGTTTAAAAATGTCGATAGGTTCTGAAGCAGCTCGTTGCAAGAAAAATGATATCTACGTGTAACAGCCACTCATGTATTATTCTCTGTATAACAATTCATGTTATAATCATTGCCTGTACCATACTATCACATTTGTTAATAGTTAAAGTTTGTTAGTTTCAACTGTGATGGAGATTCTGAGCATACATTGTAGACGTCATATTTTGTGACTACGTATATATATTCTTCAAAATTGCACTAAAAATCTACCCAAGATGCTTAAATTAGGGTGGTACTTACCTATCCCCTCCCAACAAGATAGGGAAAGACACCCTTTTTCCTCCCCAAGCCCCTCATTTCTATCATCATAATGGTGATAAAATGATAGGATATGGTTTTTTAATACTACACTTTTAGCATATACCCTTTTCCCTCCCTGTGGCCTCTTCTTGTTTTAGAATTAAATTAAAATACACCTGTGGAGTAAATTAAGAATAAATATCGAATATATCAAGATAATTGAATTGAATTTGAAGCATTCACATTTATAAACCTTTTCCGATAATATCTTAACACTACTGAAATTGAGAAGTGAACATGTACGCTTAAGCATTGTTTTAATACTGCAGTACTAGATCAATATTCTGCAGGCCACAGCTGTGTAATTTCTCTCCCTGTCAACACATGCTCACTATCGGTACATGCAATACTCTATGATCATTTATTTTCACTTTTTTTTCGCATATTGAATAAATTAAATCACGAAAATTGAAAGAAAAATACAGAAGATTTATCTAATTTGCATAGACCTGGTGCATGAAAGAAATATTCTATTAGTTTAATTCATTAACCAGTTGGACATAATTATAGGACTGTTGTTAATTTATTTAAGTGAATGACAATTTACAATTTACGATGGTATAGCTCGTTATGCATTACGTATGTACGACTCGTCAAATGGATAATTAACATGTACCGCCGGTATTATAATATATACCGGTACATGTTAATTATCCATTATCCATATAGATCAAATACATGTTAGATGTCACAAATGTGAACATTTATTTGAAGTTTGAAGTACGTAGAGTTATAAACGTAGAATACTGATCGTGTAACATGTGTTTTGAGTATCATGTTTAACATATCAATAATTATGAAGTGACATATTTTGTATGTGTCAGGTAAAACATGCTTAACACATACGTGTGATAATAAAAGATAAAGTTGGTTTGTTTAACGACACCACTGGAACACATTGATTATTAATTGGATTTCATACATGTATGTATGGTGATATCGACTCGTGGTCATAGAGGTGATCTGCTGCTGCCACATAGGCTACTCTTCTTTGAATAATGGCAAGGGATCTTTTATGTACACTTTCCCACAGAAAGAATAGCACACACCACAGCCTTTGATAGACCAGTCATGGATCACTGGTTGGAATGGGAAATAACCTCATGGGTCCACTGAGGAGAATCGATCCATTGACCTATCGCACCTCAGGTGGATACTCTACCGCCGAGTTAAGCCCCGCTCCATATAGTAAGAGATAACATATCTAACATGTTTAATTAACTTATGTGGGATAGCACGTGGGTATATGCATACTAGTATGTCCTGTGTACTTTTCTCCTTTTAACACATTTAATTGATTCTCACCGTTTCTTGACAACTTTTTTATTATTCGATTTCATATTGTGTATAATTATGATGTTATTATTACAATTAGATATGTGATATTTGGTCTCTAACTTTAATTGTTTTTCTTCTTATAATATCTCAGAGACCTTTAAAGAGGCCTTTGTTTTTTAGACTTCAAATAATCCACAAATATGTTTGTTGCGAAAAATTCACAACAGACTGATCATAAATACTATTAAGTAATCAAAAGCAACCTGTCATATTTTGAAGTATAAAATCAATGGATAATCTTTGTGATTACTCGAGATACAAAAAAGGCAGTTGCTTCCTGTCATTTTAATATTGACATAACAGCAGGCCCATCAATTTGTGTTAAAAACCAGAATGACTGATTCCATTTACTCTGATCTCTGTGAATGGCTTCTTTCTTCTCTGGTGATCTGAGGTGACAAGGCTGTCAATCACAGAGTCAGC
Organism: Melanodrymia brightae; assembly: GCA_032273805.1. Lineage (NCBI taxonomy): Eukaryota > Metazoa > Mollusca > Gastropoda > Neomphalida > Peltospiridae > Melanodrymia > Melanodrymia brightae. The sequence goes on from JAUTCZ010097111.1 coordinate 15,377, forward strand.
CAAGCATGGTAGACCAACATGAGGCATGTCCCCATTAGTAGTCCAGTAAAATTAGAGAAAAAGGTCAAACAAATTGCAATAGAATTTTTGTTTTCACAGTTCATTTCTATGAGCT
>JAUTCZ010097222.1:0-15491 GCA_032273805.1 Melanodrymia brightae
ATGATAATACCGTAGAATAACTAGGTTTAAGTATAATAATATTCTTTTCTGATCTTTGGATTAATTGTGACTTTATACGAATAGTAGTCATTGTCGACGTAACAGCGATGAACGAAATACAGAGCGATAACGCAAGTGAAAGATGAACAGAGCGATCAACAAACGTATGTGTTATAACGCAGATTCTGTACAGAGAGGTCAATTGTCTCGACAGCCTGTTCAGGACAGAAGTTAATGTCAGTATGATAGATATATCTTTATATGCACTTTCCCACAGACAGGACAGTACACACCACAACCGTTGTTAAACCAGTTGTGGACATTGGTCGGTGTAAGTAGAAGTACACCTACCATTGAGCCTTGCCGAACACTCACTCTGGGTTGGAGTCGGTACTGGGATTTAAAATCCCATATGACGCGTATAGCAGAGTTCGTAATAGGTAGTGTTTTATACTATATTATATACTACAGATAAATTATACATGATTTGTATTTTGATAAACCAGTCGTATGCACTGGTCTTGACCATTGGTTTCCACGCAGGCGAGTTGATCATGTAAGCTATCAACTTCAAGCGAGTGCACTAACCACTGCGCCTGATGACTTCATTTACTGAGTCGCAATTGCTCTTGTATTGGCTTTAATATGGTATAGCAGGACAATGCTTTACACGACAAAATTATAATTATTCTCTAAACCGTTTCGCTGGACAATAGTGAAACAAATATTTCGACATTTATAGCAATATGCACCCAAATATGACTCATCAAAAATTATATATAAGAAGCACTTATAATACAGATTCGTCTACGATTTAAACTAATAAAAATGTAAATTTAAATTATGCCAACAGATCATCTGTAGAAAATATAATACGGTGATTATTAAAGTGATTTCAGCTGTTTACAACAGCTGCTGCAGTGTAACAACTAAATCTTGATAACAATCATAAAATGGAAATATATGGGGCAACATGTTTATCATCTGTCAAATCCAATAAAGGCAATATTATTAATATTAGTAACTTAAAAGCGTGAATATAAGTGGGATGGAGAAGTAAAAGTGAATCAATTAATACTTTTAAACTAAATACATTGATATTTTCCAATTGTTTTGGGCACATACGTCATTTATAAAGCTGCGATAAATGATACGAGACAAGCATATTAAAGATAATATTTACAATAGATCTAACTATCTTGCTTCTAACGAAATAGTGATTCACAAAACAGTCTGTCGATTCCTTTTCTTTTTTTTTGGAAAAACGTTCAATCAAAATGCGTTTTAATTAACCAAAAAAAAACATACGCGTCACAATTTGGGATATAATTATTTCAAACTTTTTGCATTGTACAGAGACACGCATTTGGTTAGCCATGTCAATGTTTTGTCATTTAGATTGTATATGCATTTCCCCACAGACAGGATTGAACATACCACAGCTTTTACCACTGGTTAGAATGAAAAACCCAACAGATCTATAGAGGAGCTAGATCACACTCCTGTCTCAAAGAAGGGTGGTCCAACGAATTCCGAGTATCCAGGGTTCATAACATTGTTGATATTGTTTTCACCAACGAAAGCACATTTTGATGTATTATGATTATTGTTTGTCACTGTGTGAACAAATAATGTAAATGATTTTACGGTACGGATTTTTTTTTATCGCTCGTATGTTAATGCTTGTATTGTAAAAATCTCAGCAGATATGACATGTTTATTGCCCGTGTGTTACCTTGTTTATTACACATGTCCGGCCGCCCGGTGAGAAACATATAGCGATATATTCAAAACGATCGTTGTTTTACGACCATGGATCACCAATTATTGAGTATAAACACAAATTTCTAAATTATGCTACATTCTTGTTTTATTACATAAAGTGCCAGTCGCTGGCATCGTTATCGTTTCATGAGTGCATGTATTATACTACAGCCGAGGCAAAGTCGTGTCTGAGTTCATTAATGATGGTCATGTTACCTGTTTCCGCGTGGACCTATTTATATCAGCGTAGTCAGGGTAGTTACATACATACATACATACATACATACATACACACACACACACACACACACACACATACATACATACATACATACATACATACGTACATACGTACAGACGTACATGGGGAAACTATATATTGGAGTGGGGGTTAGCTCAGCGCAAGAGCGTCCACCTACAGTTCGATAGGTCGACGGATTGATCCTCCAAAGTGGACCCTGTGTGTTATTTCCCGTTCTAACCAGTGATCCACAGTTGGTCCATCAAAGGCCGTATGTTGGAATGTACACATAAAAGATCCCTTACTGTTATTCGAAGAAGATTAGCCTATGTGGTGGCAGCGAATTTCCTTTGTAACCAAGTGTTGACATAACCATGCATTTGACATCCAACAACCACTGATTAATAATCAATGTGTTCCTGTCGTGTCGTTAAAGAAACAAACTTTATTTTGGCCTGATGGAATCAAATGTGTTCGCGAAATTGGCAGAACTGATCAAATTCTACTCCACGGTTTTGATTTGTTCAATAACCATTGATTCTAGTCTTTTTACGAGTGCATGTTGTCATCTTTGTAAATGGAAATCGATGTACGAGCACTCTAAGACATATTTGTTGATGATCAACTTCGGGTATTAAAATAGTATTGAAATTCACAGGCTATAAGTAAATCATGGAGAAAACTTTAAAATTTATTTTGTTTAGTTGATACATCGGTGGGGAGAGAGGGCTGTCGTATATAGATTAATTATTAAAACCAACAACACGTTTGGATGCAACAATCTTTTAATATATCAACACAACTACACAGATAACGTATTAATTGGATGCTAAATGTTCACATTATTGCAAACATCACGTAACAATGGAATGCTAAATGTCGACATTATTGCAAAACTCACGTATAACAATGGGATTTTAAACGTGCACATTATTGCAAAGATCACGTAAGTCTGGAAGCTAAATGCTATAGCATTACTGACAAAACTCGCATGGCGATGGGACTCGTTTGACTCGACTCGGCATGCTGTAGTCCACTTATGTGTTATTTTCCATCACTCCGTCTGTCCATTCATTTATCCATCAACAATTTAGAAGAGAAATAATGTGATCCACTGTTGTCATGAGAATAGGTAAACATGTCATTCAGCCATCAGTGACTGTTGTGTCTGCTATCCTGTTTGCTTGCTGTAAAGTGCATATAGATCACTTGTTTTTCTATTCGGCAAGGTTAGCCTACAATGTGTTGACAGAGGACTTTTTCTGAGACCATGTGTTGAAATAACCGTGTGTTTAAAGGAGATCAGTCACTGAATTGTCATTATTTATGTGTGACCGTTGGAAACACATTTTGACGGATTTCTGTACATAATATGGACTTAAAGACCATCGCTCACCATATTTCGGGCCAAAGGTTTCCGTTCCGCTGCATGTCCAGACAATACCGTCACCTTAGACTGTGTATTAACTATCCAGATTCCAGTTTCGGCGATCGATTCGTACGTCGTAGGCTGAGCAATGTTACGTCATATAATGACATTTTGACATTTCTGTTGTTATTCGTAGTCATAAAATAAATGTATGCAATTATGTAGACAAACAAGGACAGTTTTTTCGCTTCTGTTTATATGCAAATTAATTTTTGTATGGCTGACTACATGCCTTCGTTACGTGCTCTAGATTTTCGCGCCAACATGGTGAGCGATTCTCTTTAAAAACCCAACCTATTTCTCTGAATTACTTTTCCACCCGACCAGAACAAATAGATTATGCTTGTTCCGTGTATACTTGTTATGGCATTTTGTATCAACTGGATGTGAGAAAATTACTTGACCACACAGATATTTTTGCCATAGCGCAATATATTCCTAAGTTGTTGGGGAGAGGCATTGACTTTTCATATTTATTTGCAAAACTCAAAGTCTGGGCGTTGTTCGCTCTGTGTGTGCGTGTTCCGGTATACACTGGACGAACACGTGCTTTTAGTAATCAAGTTGTTTGCTCAACAGGTAGAAATATGTACAAGTTAAACACGACAGTCGAGTACTTTTACACCTGCGGCATGTCACAAAATAAAATCGGTCATACACACTGTCACGTTCAAGGGTGTTGCTGGGATAATTTATACAGTCACGAACGCAGTATAGATTAGTGTTGAAGTGCGATAGGTCACAGGATCGATCCTCTTCGACGGTGCTAATATAAAAGATGTATTCCTGCCTATATATCATATATTATGATATACTATAGTAATTATATTATGTTCAGTCTGTTAGAGTATTTTTGGGTTGTATAGTATTGCAGATAACGCCGGTCAGCAAAATAAACGTTATAATGCACAATAATAAAGATAAAGTTTGTTTGATTAACGACGCCACTGGAACACATCGATTATAAGTCAGCGGTTATTCGACGTCAGACACATGGTCACAGAGAAAACCCGCTGCCGCAATATAGTCTACTCGTCTTCGAATGGATCTATTATGTGCACTGTCTCATATACAGGATAGCACACACCACGGAATTTGATAAACCTGTCGTGTATCACTGGCTGGAACAGAAAATAGTCCATAAAATATTTGTTCGCTATGGATTATCGACCCCTCGATCCATTCCGCCACAGACAGACACTCTACCTGGACTACGTCTCGCCCCTGCACAATTATAATATTTATCAATTATAATGTAAATATGTAACAGGATATGCGAATAACAGAGAATTAACCCATTTTGTACATCATACCTAGAGGCATATACGTGTATGTTATTTTACTTTCTTAAGACCAAACAAAAGTACAACACAGCATGATGTTGTTTTGTGACAAACTAAAAAAAAAAAAAACTTTGATCTGGTGTCATATACTATAGAGCAGACTATACACACCAGTACATACGGAACTAGTACATAACAACTCACTCATATCGATCAAATTCAACCGCCCACCCTACCCACACTACAACTCTAATAGAATTATATAGCATACATCTCCAAGTAAAATAATGTTTTTTTTACAACTTTCACTGTATCACTGGATCTGTGTGTATGCAAACAAACGCTCAATGACTTAACTCGTCTTTAAATACCCTTTTCCGTGGGTGGACAGAGGATAATTGAACAGTGCTTTTGTGCGTCTCGATTTTTATAGATACCGTCTGTATTATACAATTCTGTGTCCTTGAGAAGAGATCGAATTGACAGTTATTTGGAGACCAACATGCAGGGGTGAAAGCTGGGCATGGGTGTAGGCTGGGCAGAGGTGTAGGCTGGGCACGGGTGTATAGGCTGGGCACGGGTGTAGGCTGGGCACGAGTGTAGGCTGGGCACGGGTGTGTAGGCTGCGCACGGGTGTAGGCTGCGCACGGGTGTGTAGGCTGGGCAGGGGTGTATAGGCTGGGCACGGGTGTATAGGCTGGGCACGGGTGTATAGGTTGGACACGGGTGTAGGCTGGGTATGGGTGTAGGCTGGGCAGGGGTGTATAGGCTGGGCAGGGGTGTATAGGCTGGGCACGGGTGTAGGCTGGGCATGGGTATAGACTGGGCAGGGGTGTATAGGCTGGGCACGGGTGTATAGGCTGGGCATGGGTGTAGGCTGGGCAGGGGTGTATAGGCTGGGCGTATAGGCTGGGCACGGGTGCAGGCTGGGCACGGGTGCATAGGCTGGGCATGCGTGTATAAGCTGGGCACGGGTGTAGAAGCTGGGCATGGGTGTAGGCTGGGCATGGGTGTAGGCTGGGCATGGGTGTAGGCTGAGCTTGGGTGTAGGCTGGGCACGGGTGTAGGCTGGGCAGGAGTGTAGACTGGGCAGGGGTGTAGACTGGGTATGGGTGTAGGCTGGGCAGGGGTGTAGACGGGGCATGGATGTAGGCTGGGCTTGGGTTTAGGCTGGGCAGGGGTGTAGACTGGGCATAGATGTAGGCTGGGCTTGGGTTTAGGCTGGGCAGGGGTGTATGCTGGGCTGGGGTGTAGGCTGGGCTGGGTGTAGGCTTGGCTTGGGTGTAGGCTGGGCTGGGAGTTCGGACGACCCACCACCATTCGCTGTAGCAAACTGTCCGCTTATAGTCAGAGAATACTCTGCCTGATGGATATTGTGTTGGTTAGACGACCAACCATTACAACCTCCATCTAAATCGTTGTCAGTTAAAGTATTCTCAGACTGCCATAACTAAAACATTTATTCAGTGCAATATTAGTCTATAAGTGGATAAAACGGTTCACCGGCCTCCGTGGTGTAGTGGTTAATGTTCCAGGCTTGAGGCTGGTAGGTACTGGGTTCGAATCTCATTCGACTCCAACCCAGAGCGAGTGCTCCGCAAGGATCAATGGGTAGATCTACTTTCACTTACACCGACCAGTGTCCACAACTGGTTTAACAAAGGCTTTGGTATGTACTGTCCTGTTTGTAGGAATATGTATATAAAAGATCCCCTGCTACTTATCAATTCGGAGTAGCGGATTTCCTCTATCATACTAACACTAACTTCTGTCGTGGACAGGCAGTCGAGGAAGCTGGACTGTGTGACCATGACAGATGTGTTTGATAGAAGCACGTACAATATTTATAACTAACTAACTAACTAACTAACTAACTAACTAACTAACTAACTAAAACAGTCCGATAGGTTCATAATTATTAGAACCGCCACCCCCAGGGTTAGCGAGGTTCATAGTGGACTCTCCCCACCCACACGTCCTGACCACGCTACGGCCCTTGACACAGCACCCGGAACTATGTCTGTCGCCTAGAAGGGGGCGATGGCTATACTCACTGAACCATATAGCTATTTCATTTTATGCGTTCCAACTCAGTAATTTTATTATACGAAGATACATCATAATTCTATTGAAAAAATGTCATTATATACAGAGATCCACTTATTGTATATAACACGGATTTTAAGTGTTGCTTATTGGTGATTTATTAAAATAAGAAAACTGTTATAAACGGTGCGTGTGCATTTAACATCTCTGTTGGTTGCCAGTGGACGTTTATTGTCGACGAATGTTCAAGTACCTGTGCCTGGCAACATAATTTGCTGTCACGAGTTTTTGTTGGCAATTTGCGGAGGTGGGAGGCACGAGTGTATAGTGATTATGACTGTATCTTTTATCATTCAATACAGTCTTGTTTTTTTTATCAACCACGTGTGTTTGTGAGGACAACAAGTCGCATTCAAAATGTTGTTTTCGTCGTATTATTTTCCAGTCACATGTTTAGGGACAGCTGATTCTGTCCACATATTGACTTTGTATACTTGAACATGTAGCCCTTACAATGCTGCTGTTGTTGTATGGTATCTGCGATGTGAATCAGTACATATCAATTTTGGAAACTGCTCCTCCGTGTAAAAATGAAACAACAAATAATGCGTTTCTTTGATGTTAAATATTATACCATAAACGGACTACGACTGACGAATCGTGGTTGTTTATTTGCGAATGGCTTCTTCTTTTTCCCTGTTCCAATCAGTGATCTACGACTGGTACAGTAAAGGTTGTGGTGTGTTCTATCCTGTCAGAAAAACTGAGTATAAAAGATACCTTGCAGCTAATCGGTAAGTGTAGCCTATGTGAAGGCAGCTGGTTTCTTCTGAGACCATGTGTCGACATAGCTATGAGTTTGACATTAAATAGTCGACAATGATTAATCAATATGATCCAGTTGTGTCGTATGAAATAATATGACCTTGAAGTTGAAGCGTACAACTGTACGTCACTGATTATGGAGTTTGAAACAAATCAACCGGGTATCCTTATCTACGTGAATGGCTTCACGTATTATAGTTGGCATATATAAACACATGCAATATTAGCGCGTGTGGTCAGGTCCCTCGCACAGTCCATGCAGCAGTTAAACGCTATTCGCGAGGGTCTGTGCAGGATGAACGATAAAAAGTTTGTTTGTTTAATGGTACCACTGACACACATTGATTATTAATCAGATGTTATTGGATGTCAAACGCACTGTTATATTGACTCTTGGTCACAGACGAAACCCGCTGCCGCCACATAGGCTACAGCAATAACAGCAAGGGATCTTTTATGTGCACTTTCCCACAGACAGGTTAGCACACACAACGGCCGTTGATAGACCAGTCGTAGATCATTGGTTGGAAAGGGAAAACACAACAGGTCCCCAGAAGAGGATCGATCCTTCAACCCATGGAGCCGATGGCGGACACTGTACCGCTGTGGTACGCCCCGCTCCAAGGACGAAGGAACACACAGTATAGAGGTAAACAGTCTAACTGAAAAGAAATGATCTCCTGGGATTGTCTCCGTCTCGTCTTCAGCGGAAGTGATTTCTTACGTATCTAGTTGTAACATTAATAGGGCCCTCAGTGACCGTGCATAAATGTCAATGCGTTTCACAACCCATTAGGATTGGGTTTGACCCCCTCCATCCCATTCAGATCTTAGCACAAAACATTGATCAACCGTGGACAGATGTTTTTACATGAAAAGCAACCCGAACTTAGCATTTACCCACCTCTCTTGCGAACAATGTTTGGACTGTGAAACACATTGACATTTATGCACGATCCCTTAGGGGCTTTATAACCTGAAACACGAGCAGCTTGTGTACGGCGGAGTGAAAATAGTGCGGTTCGGTTTAAAAAGAACTTTGTTTTCCTTTTAAAAATGGTTATTCATAAAATAGTCCGTCCATTTTGCGATTTTCTTTTCGGAAAATATACAAACAAGATACGTTCTATTTAACCAAACGAAAAAAAACATACGCGTCACGATTTGGGACATAATTATTTCAAACTTTTATTCCACTTATTCATCTTCCTTACAAAAGTGACCAGGAATTATCAGAGCTTACTTTCACATTGGAAGTCTTCTAAAACTTCCTTTGATTAGAGAATTTTGACAGTCTTCGTGATCTGTTAGTATGTTACATTGCTAAGTTGATAGTTATGCCTACAGTAATAATGTTTGATACCAGTACCTGAAACTGGAATATTTTAACATATGTTCAAAGGTCTAAAAACCCTCACCCATGCACCCCAGGTTGCATGCTTTGACACTCTCCGATATCAAGTTGCTGCAGCCAATGCAAATACCCATTACAATGCATCAGATTTGCGAGTGGTCTCTCTTGTAATGATTGATCGGAGACAGCGGAAAGCCGCGAGGGTCGCTCCGAGTATAATCGATTTCGAATAAATAACACGGGTGCATTCGATTGGATTTATGGTCGACGTTCGGAATGCCTTGGTTCGTAAATTGAACGTTTTTTTCTTGTTTCCTTGCTAAATCATTGATAATTTGAAGAACCAAAAATATAACATGCTAAACAAATCCTTATTTTTCAATAAACTATAAAGTAGACGTATAATTAGCCATACTAAATACGGATCAACACAACACAATTTAGCTGTACAACAAAACGGTAAATACAAAGTACTTTATTTTTACGAAAAATACGTAAACACAAAATACGTTACATCTACACAAAATACGTTAACACAAAATAATTGAGCTATATAGAACTTTGAGCTTTTTTGCGCTGTTTGAACAGACGATATGGCTGGGCTTACGACGGGTGCCACCGGTGGAGCAGGATACGCTCATGTTTCGCGAACACCCGCGTACATGCCATATCTACTTTGTCGCCATATCCTTTCTTGTGCAGAAACACGCATTTAGCCGTATCAATGTTTTGTCGTTTAGATTCCTGCGACCTCATCAAAACTAGCAATAATAGTTTAGAGGACGATCATACCTTTCATTTAACACCAGAATAGTGTTTATAACTTCTATAATAAGACAGTTATAGGAGTTGTATTTAGTTATTTGTCGACATTACCGTAGTTACCATGGAAATGTTCCTGTAAAAATTTTTGCACCACTGTCAGACCCTATAGCCACCTTAGTGATGACCCTCATGGATTCCTCCAACAGATGGTATCACTGGCACCTTTATACCAGACCACTTGTACAAAAATGTTCATTTCACATCTTGCTAGACTAAACACTTGTATACCAATCAGTTGTCCATTGGTATATAACTTACTAAGGCTGTGGCTTATGCTATCCTGTCTGAGGGAAAGCGATTATAAAAATTCCTTGTTGCTTATGTAATAAAGAGTAGTCACATTGTGTGGTGGGGTCGGCTTATTTCTCTGATACTTCTGTTTCGGACAGACAGTAACTATATATAATAAAGTTGCATCCTGTTCCATAACTATGTGGAACGATTATATGCAAAAAACTTTCTCTTATCTTATCTTATAACAGTGTTCATGTCCAGGACAGCGTGTTGGAATCTTCATTGCCATGGATTTAAGCAATGTTTGGACATGTTGATGAAAGTTACAGTTCAGCCGTCTCAGTCCAAACTTATATTGAGGGGGAAACGTTTATAACGGAGCAGATCTTGTTTCAAAGTTAGTTAGTTATAACTTATTTACGTGCCTATTTTCCAATTAAGGTTCAAGCATGTCTGTCCTGCACACACAGTAGTGGAACACTGGTCGGTGTAAGTGGTATACGCCTACCCATTGAGACTTGCAAAGTACTCACAATGGTTGGAGCCGGTACTGTTAGATTCGAACCCAGTACATACCAATCTTCAGTCCGGTGGTCTAACCCCTACACCACAGAGACCGGTCCTTTTGTAAAAGTTAAAACTTAAATAATAGTACTTGCATGCTTATTGCTGCGCCTTTCCCAAAAAAACACACCCTTCTTTGTTAATCTACTATATGATTATCATCTGTACGGGCCTAAGTTGACAATCTTATTCGCTAATCTTTTACAAGCGCTATACACGTTTTTACAGCTACTACATTTCTATTAGCTGATTACAATCATATACTTTGTTATTTCGTTATTGTCATGCGTGAATGCACCGTCGTCTCGCCTTACACCGCGTACGAAACAACTTCAACGAACCAACTTCATTCCCTATTTTGTTTGTAATTTACATTATCTCTTGCTGTTTACGTTCCATTAGACATATGTGCGTGTTCCGTTCGCTTTTACGACTGTTGTCATCTTGATTATGCAATCTTTGTTATCTATAAAAACAGGAAAAGAAAAAAAGAAAGTCACGATTGAGTTAAACATGACGTGAAGTAGTGCGGAAACAGTAGTTCGGAGTTGCGTCCCTTAACACGTAAATTGTGTGTGTGGAATATCGATTGATTGGAATTGAACAGAAGCACAGTTTACGGATAAACGTGAATTTTATTTTCAAAATAACTTCTGAATCTCTAAAATTTGATAAGTGTGTGTATATGGTGGGAAGGCGTATCACTATGAGAATGGGGGAACTGGGGCGGAATAGTGGCAAGGGATTGGTGGAGAGGCTGTGAGAGGGGTTTCGTGGGGGAGAGGATTAGTAAAGTATGGTTATTGGTTATAGTCTGGTTGTTGAGTGTGCGTATGGTGATGGGGTGGGGTGAATTCGGTGAGTACATGAGTCGACGTGAGGAAGTGTTGTTAAGGTGTAGTGTGGGGGATGTCTTGTTGGTGAAGGTCTTATATCTTGAGAGAGTAATTGTAGAGGAGTAAAAAGTTGGGGAAAGGATTTGAATCAAGTGTTAGGGCGTGGTGTGGACGAGGGATGTGGAATGGGATGTGAAGGTATAAGGGAACGGGTGTGAGGAGGGGTTGTGGTGGGGAGCACATGTGTAGACATGTTGGGAGGGAAAGGGTGGGGTGATCTGGGAAAGTGATTTACTGAAATGACATTGTATCTAAACGTCCGTAACATTGAAAACTAAAACAAACAAACAAACAAAAAAACAAAACAAAACAAAACAAACAAAACAAAGTAGTATCGTTAAGCATTTAAGCAGAAATAGATGTTTTATATACATTTTCTCCACAGGAAGGATAGCACAAGCTACAGCCTTTGTTACACCAATGGTCGGTGTAAGTAGACGTACACCTACCCATTGAGCCTTGGAGAGAACTCACTTTAAATTGGTTTAGCTCAGCAGTAGAGTGTCCGCCTGAAGCTCGATCGGTCGAAGGATCGATCCTCCTCAGGATGTTTTATTCCAACCAGTGATACACAACTGGTCTATCTAAGGCCGTGGTGTGTGCTATCCTGCCTGTGGGAAAGTGCACATAAAAGATCGCTTGCTGTTATTCGAAGAAGATTATTCTATGTGGCAGTAGCGGTTTCCTATTAACCAAATGTCGATATAATCTTTCGTTTGACATTCACTAACCGCTGATTAATAATCAATGTGCTCCATTGGTGTCGTTAAACAAACAAAGTTATCTGTCTGTCGATCTGCTGGTATATTATGTTGTACACTGTTTTACATTGATGTATTATTGTTACAGATATATGTATATGTTATTGTATTTTAAAAGTTTAGACGTAAATAAAATATTGAATTGAATTACTATAAGTAAACATAAAATATTCATTATGCAATACAAAGGAATCCTCTCATACAAACATGCAAGTCATACACTAATGAATGACAGAGAGTGCAAATTATATGTTAATTAGTTAGCTATAACCTATTTACGTGCTTGTATCCAAGTAAGGTTCAAGCACGTCTGTCATGGTCACGCAGTCCAGCTGTCTCGTCTGCCTGTCCAGGACAGAAGTTAGTGTTAGTATGATCTTGGAAACCCACTACTCCGAATTGATAAGTAGCAAGGGATCTTTCATATGCCCTTTCTCACAGACAGGACAGTACGACATTCAGCATCTAACGTATGTGTTTTGTATTTTGGCGTTTGTACTATAATATGCATGCGTATATCATGTGATCAAATTTTCATTAAGTGTTGATTGGTGAAACTGTTTTCGTATACTAGTAGGCCTACATGTATTTCAAGCATGCCCTCCCTCTCCATAGAACGAAATTTAACTCCTATTCAAATTGGGACCGGCGGTTTAAAGTGGAGGGATAACTAGTCTTGTTGAGATTTGTTTTCTGTTTAAGGAGTGCTGCGGGGTAAACGTGGCTCCGTATTCTATACCAGTATTCTAGCAGGTGATGTTAGTCCAATGACCAACTGCTCATACGGTTATGTCTCTCTCTCTCTGTGTGCTGTCCTCACCACAAACATGCTGAAACGATCAAAGTTATATTCATAAAGTATTGCGTCTCTTGTTTATAGAACTTTATGGTCATTATTATCGTTTTAGCATAGCAACGGCTACTCCTGGTTTTTGGCAAATATAACTTCATGTGTATTTAATAGTAATTTTGTACGTTTAATATTGGCGCTCCTATTTGCTTTGCTTCCGTGTTGTTTAAGAATTGCATGGAGAAAATATTTAAAATTAGACGTTAAATGCGTACATACGGTATTAGAGAAAAAAAAGATTTGATCGCAAATGTTACTTATTGAAAAGACAATTTGAGAATATCTATTTAGGATATACACGAGCTACTCTGTATTATGTTTGTTTAAGTCCCTAATATAATGAAATAATGTTCATTTGTCACGAAGGACATAAACTTGATACATGGTAGCTCTTTTAACATCCTATATCTATGTACGACTTGCTCTGGTCGGAGAGAGCAGGGCGTATATAGCACAACGTAAGAGCGTCCGTCGGAGGTTCGATAGGTCGACGGATAGATCCAGCTCAGTGGACCCGTTAGATTATTTTCCGTTCCAACCAGTGATCCTAGATAGATCCATTAAAGGACGTGGTGTGTGCTATCCTGTCTGTGGGAAGTGAACATACTGTTATTCGAAGAAGAGTAGCCTCTATGTGGCGGCAGTGGGTTTCCTCTATGACCATGTGTCGATATAACCGTGCTTTTGACATCCAATAATCGCTACCGTGTTCTGGTCGTGTCGTTAAACAAACGAACTTTTAGTTATTTTGTTCTTGTCCGGAGTGAGACGAGGGAGAAGAAGTGTTTGGCGCTACAAGTACAACGTCCGTATGAAGTGCTATCCTGTCTGTGGACTTAGTGCATATAAAAGATCCATTGCTGCTAATATGCAATAGTGTGTGCTTTCCGAGACCATGTGTCGACAGAACCGTGTCAACATAACTGTGAGTTTTACATCCAATAACCGATGTGCTCCAGTGGTGTCACAAACCAACTTTATCTTTCTTTGGTCAGGATCAGGATCTAGCTTAGTGGTTGGAGTATCAGGCTGAGGTGCAGGAGGTCGAAGGATCGATCCTCATCACCTCAATTCACATGTTATAACTTTTCCGTTTATACCAGTCACGGGTGTCAAAGGCTGCGGTATGTGAAATCATGTATGTAGAAAAGTCTAAATAAATTATCTATTGCTGCTAATTACAACAGACTAGCATATGAGGTTGCATATTTTTTCATATGAATATAACGAGACAAAATTGTTTCTGGATTGTTCGAACACTTTACATTCCTAGTTTAGATGTGTACAACATGATCGTCACCTGTAAGGTTAACCAAGCATATCATTTAATACATAATTTATTATGCTTTAACCTTCATAAAAATAGAAGTATTTTTCCTACTAATACTTACGTAATGGCAGATACGCAACAGAGGCTACACATTTGGTGTTAAAGAACCGTGACTGATTTCCTTTAAATGTCAACAAGTCGTATTTTAACTGATCATTTTATTACAAAGAGTGCTATTTAGCCTCGACTATACCGGCGGGACTAAAGATGAGCTAAGACTTAAATGGGCAGTTGTGTGACCACGTTATGATGTATTGCGCGCTCAAGAGGGTGTTGACTAATATCAACTATACGTATGTATAGACGCCAGGCCGAAATGTCCCCGAGCAACCCAGTGTCAATGCGCGTCCACCGTCCAGTCTTTATGTACCCGACTGACACTTATCCACAAGCCGGAAATTACCGGTCTTCGTGTATAAAGAATGAATTGGGTTGAAGGCGTTGTGCGCTGTTTAAATCGGGTGCGCAGTTTAATCCAAACTTTTTGCGTCAGCAGAAAATGTTGCGGTAGGAAATTGAAAGACAGGCATGTGAATAAAGGCAATGAGTAGATACACCTGAGGACCGACTTACCTGATGTGTTCACACAAGAACTAGATATACGTGTACATTCATTTCACCGCTGACATTCAGTGGAGTGACGCAAAGCATTTCCGCACGATATCACAGGCAGAGTGGACAAATGAGAATACACTGTGTTTATTATTCTTCTACCTCCCCCCCCCCTTACCAAACAACTCCCACCCTCACCGACCTCGATATTACAGGTAGAGTGGACAAATGAGAATACACTGTGTTTATTATTCATCTCCCCCCACCAAACAACCCCCACCCTCACCGACCTCGATATCACAGACAGAGTGGAGTAATGAGAATACACTGTGTTTATTATTCATCGACCCACCCACCTTACCAAACAACCCCCACCCTCACCGACCTCGATATCACAGACAGAGTGGAGAAATGAGAATACACTGTATATTTTTATTTATGTATGCTGACGACACGGTACTTATATTTGGAATCTGAGTAACACTCATATTAATGTACATGTATATCACATAATAAAAGAAAGGATGTATGACGTAT
>JAUTCZ010097333.1:0-15486 GCA_032273805.1 Melanodrymia brightae
CTCTCTCTCTCTCTCTCTCTCTCTCTCTCTCTCTCTCTCTCTCTCTCTCTCTCTCTCTCTCTCTCTCCCTCCCTCACTGTTCTCTCTCTTTCTCTCTCGCCCCCTCTCCCCCACTCCCACCCATCTTTGCCACACACGGTTGTATTTGACTATACTCTTCCACGGCCTTCACTCCATAATAATTCTAATCACCAATACTTGCCAATGGATTTCTTTTCTTAATGGTCCGAGAAATTCATTCAAGTAACTGTTTGCCAAACCTATAACTATGAGCCAGCCATTTTTCGCCTCATTTGCAAAGACACTTTGTACATTTGATTTACATTTTACTGCTTTCTTTTAGAGACAGTGCACGATTGGTCCATTCTCCTCTACACTCCCATTGTTTGGCAATTTCCTGGATCCGTCGGGTGTGGAATAATGGGAAATGCCAGACGTTGATTCTAAAAGAGCGGTAAAAATCTAAATTAATCAAGTGCTCCGTTCAGCATCCGTGCATATCGAGAAACGAGCTGCAGCGACACCTGTCGGAGGTGACGATGCTCCATCGTGCACGTGCTCCCACTTTATTATTTGGCGAAGCTATATGTTTTCGACAATTATGTTAGATCGTTGCGTGGGGTTTTTTGTATTTTTTTGTTCGTGTTGTATATTAACCAGTCGTACTAGTTTATCATCATCATCACCATCATCATCATTATTATTATCATCATCCTCATCATCATCATCATCATTATCATCATCATCATCATCATCATTATTATTATCATCATCCTCATCATCATCATCATCATTATCACCATCATCATCATAATCATCATTATCTAGAATAACCGGACGTATAGGGAGATTTTACAACAGGTAAAAAAGTAAAGTTTGTTTTATTTAACGACGCCACTAGGAACACATCGATTGTAAATCAGCAGTTATTGGACGTCAGACGCATGGTTATATTGACACATGGTCCGAGAGGAAACCCGCTGTCGCCGCTTCATGGGCTACTCTTACCGAAAAACAGCAAGGGATCTTGTATGTGCACTATCCCATAGACAGAATAGCACACAACACTGAATGTGATAAACCAGACGTGTTTCATTGGCTGGAACGGAAAATAGCCAGTAAAATATTCTGCGCTGTGGAGGATCGATCACACGACCTATCCCGCCACAGGCAGACATTCTACCTCTAGACTACGTCCAGCTCCTCTATGGTTACGTACACAATGCAGGACTCCAGGAGATATAATGTATTTTACACATTTAGTACAGGAGCGTGGCATGTGGGTCGTGCGTATAAGAAATCTGTTATCAGCACCACCGTCGTGCTCATTGCCACAGCCGTCTCCCAAACCGGAATGTCAGCCTTTTTCGTGGATCGTGTGGATCTGCAACTGTGAGCCAGATTATCATTACCCCAAGCAGCATGCCGATCTCGTCGAACCGCTGAAATGCCTGGTCGACCCCCTGAATGGACTGTTCGAATGATGACATCAGTAGATTTCTCTTGCCAATCGGTCTACGCACAGTTGCAGACAGAAACGAAAACCCTGACATAAAACGCATACTCTGAAGTTAGAAATTAGAGTTATCTCCCATTAACCACTTGTTTTTCTTGTTTACAACTCGAACGAACAAGAAATTGTAATATTTTGCAGAACTCAAAATCAAAATGTTTAAGGGTGGACTGAAGCGTCTTATAAGGTACGATGTAAACGGTATTATAAGAATTGTAGCTTAAAATAATCAAATGAAAACAAGTTAACAGCCTAAACACATGTTAATCTTAACACAACACTGCACAATGATTCACAATGCCAATCATCCAATGCCATGGGTTTGTCCATGAGTTAAAAACGTGGTTCACAGGTCAGCCTAACAATAACACCACCAATAAACATCTGAACTCATTTATGTTGATATCGTCTAATTCAACTAAAAAAATGACAAGTCTATTATAAATTCTATAATTATAAATCGACTAAATTGATTGTAGGATAAATATGAGTTTTTGTAAGGATTTAGTGCTTACTTTATTTTGTTGTTGTTAGTGGTGTTCCAATGTCAATTCATTGTTTGTCTTATCAATTATGTTCATCAATCATGAAATCCTATAATTCAACGTTTAAAAAAAAAAAAATTTTAAATAATAAATTTGTATGTTTGCGAATGTTTTAAGCACTAGCCATAGCCTTACAACAAATTGTTTTTTCCATCAAAAGTTACTTTTTAAATAAAAGTAAGCCATTTTAGATTTTAACTGCACTCAACCAATTATGCACAGCCATTAATCAATCATGAAAATGCAAACAATTCTTATCTGACACAAATTTGGGGCGGATTCAGCGAAAGAGTGTCCACCTTAGGCTCGATGGGTCGATTGATCGATCCTCCTCAGGGAACTTGTTGAGTTATGTCTCGTTCCAACCAGTGATCCACGTCTGGTCTATCAAAGGTTGTGTTGTATGCTATCCTGTCTGGAAAAGTGCATATAAAAGATCCCTTGCTGTTATTATGTAAGAGTAGCCTGTGTGGCAACAGTGGGTTTCCTCTTTGACCAAGTGTCGATATAACCGTTCATTTGACATCAAATAACCGTTGATTAATAATCAATGTGTTCCAATGGTGTTATTAAACAAACCAACTTTATCTGTGACCAAGTGTCGATATAACTGTGCGTTTGACATCAAATAACCGCTGATTAATAATCAATGTGTTCATTAAAAAAACAGACTTTATCTTTATCTGACACTACTTCTTGAATGTTGTTCTTTAACAGGGCTTACCCATCTCTTAACTTGCGGATTGAGGTGATGCAGCAACAACACGAGGCCAATGTTGTCCTTCCTGGCTTGCGGTATGAAGATATCAACTTTACAGGTATCTACATCCACTACATGTATGTAGTTAGTTATAACTTTACGTTGTCTTCCCTGGCTTGCGGTATGAAGACATCAACTTTACAGGTATCTACATACACTACATATACTGTAAACTGACAATTTCGCGTGCGTTTAATTTTCGCATAGTTCACGCCCAATCTCAATTCGCGAAATTTATAAGCACACATAATTTTCCCTCTTATAATGTTCTTTCATGTACCGATGGTCGTTCGCGAAATTTAAACACGTATTCACGAAAAAAACATGTCGCAATATTAATAGTTTACAGTACAGTAACTGTACTGTATTTAGTTAGTAAGTGGTGTATACTGGCAAAGAACTCAGTATAGTCCGTTTGGGCTCTCATAAAGGTAGTTTTTTGTAAATAAAAATAAAAATGTTTGACATACCAGTTAGTCGTGGTAACATTGTAATCTAGAAAAATATACTATTTATCTATTTAATGTAGATTCAAGTGCGTTCGCAATGCTGTGAATAAAGAACAAACCAAATTTTTTGACACTTTTAAGCGTCAAATATCCAGCAGCCATGATATCACATTTATTAATATTTGGTGCAAAATTCAGTCTAGCGAGTATTTGTGATATATTTGTTCTCTGAACATATGCCATTGGTGACAGCTGAGGTTGTAAATATGTTCTTTATTACAGGCCAGCCAGACATATGGAGACTGTACGACATGATGGGTCGAGTTGAATTTGCGTCATTCTTCAACGAGTTTCCGTTTCTGAATTACACCTCCCTCTACAAGCAGGGTATGAACAGCGTCACTAAAGCCGTAACGCTGGAAGTGAAAAGCAACTTCTACGAAGTGACCACGCCAAAATCTCCACTTGACATCAACATGAGGCTGATACACATTGGAGATTCCTCCTTTACCATCCTCACCGAACTTAGCTGTGGCGGAAAGCAAAAACCTTCGGTACGAGTCAAAAACCTTTACGTACTTTTCAACAGGGAGACTGGAAATAAAGAAAAAATACCTAACTGGTGGAGAGAACATTTCGAGAAATATCTTCCAAAACTGGAGGAGAAAAGACCGCTAATCATTCCATTAAAAAAACCGTCTGAAACATTTTCAAATGAACTTACAGTTCCGTTGGTTGACGCAGACGTCAGATTGAGAACAAGGTGTGCATCGTACGTTCGATATTTTTTGGACAATGCTAGTGTGGCTTCTTATAACGACTTTTATTCTAATATCTCGACTAGTTTTCACGAGTTTCACATCAAGAAGATGTCAATGCTGTATTGTGCACCAAGTTCGTGGGGCGACACTTTGACAACCGAAACGTGGGAAGACCCAAAGGATCCCCTCACATTACACTGTCAAGTGAATGACAAGGGAATGCCTCGATGGTACGGCACCTCGACTTTTCATTCTGAAATATTTGGTCTTCCGGGACCTACGCTGAAACATGCTGAAATATAGTCCTTTCGGTATAGAACATGCCAGGGTTTCTAGAATTTTTTTTAATTTCTCTTACCATGGGGCCAGTGGATTTAAAAATTCACTGGCCATGGCTGATAATTCACTTGCCCAACGTTTAAATACCAATACCAATATAATAAAAATAAATACAAGTGTAAGTAAATCTTTTTTTTTTATGGCCATCGGGCACGGCCAAAGTAATTATTTGGTGGCCCGAGTGTAAAAATCACTGTCCTCTGATATCGGATTCTAGAACCCCTGCATGCGTAGTTATAGTGTGGTCCAATATGAATATCACATGGTGCTCAGTCGTCTTTTTACATTTACCTCTAGTTCGATTGGTCTGTAAAAGTTAACTTACACTAGCAGTTGTATGAG
The DNA here is from genome assembly GCA_032273805.1 of Melanodrymia brightae. Taxonomy (NCBI): domain Eukaryota; kingdom Metazoa; phylum Mollusca; class Gastropoda; order Neomphalida; family Peltospiridae; genus Melanodrymia; species Melanodrymia brightae. The sequence goes on from JAUTCZ010097333.1 coordinate 4,710, forward strand.
GTCCACGAAGAACACAATGTGAGCAGCATTAGAGACCGTTTGTCTTATGATTTATTTCAAGATACATCTCAATAGTAAAAGCTAGTAAAAACATTTTGAAACAATGAGTTGTAAGACAAATTGTACCATTTTAATTTTTACCGTCATGACCCGATTTTAATTCTTCCACTGAGGTCAAAATGCAACTGGGTGGTCGTGCATGAGTTACTGGCACAGTTCCAGTGCAGCCACGGACGTAGCTTGGCCATTCAGTTGATCGGAGGTCAGGAATTCTCGAAAAATTTATCCTACATTGTGAGAGACAAATGTGCGAGATGTAAAGATCTCTTTCATGTGTGCTTGTCCTACCACAGTATAAGAAATGCAGACCTCATGTCATGTGGCTCTTGTACTGGGAATATCACACCATTGGCTACTTATTAAAGTAGAAATTCAATGTTTGAAGCTCGAGTGACATTGTTGTATTTATGAAATATGCCAGCGGAAACTAAAAAGTGCAATAACGTGTTTGAATGTTCTCTTAGCTTAATATACAAACTTTATATGGGTATTATTCGAGCGTATGCAAATTTCAAGTTAGTAATTTAACTGCGAAAATTACAAGCACTCTGGATATAAAACAATGTAAATGGCAGCTTGTTTTTTCTTGTTTTTGGTTTTGTATGGCAGCTTGTTCAATATCCTCTGTATATATTATGTTTATTTTATTAGGGCTTCTAGAATACGGTAGCCCTTCTAGTGAATTTTGGGCTTGGACTAGTACAAATCCACCCGCCTTCAGTCCAAGCCAACGTATTTTGTCAGGACCGTTTGAAAATGATCGGTGTTTGTATAATAGTATACTAACTTGTGATTAGATGTTTTTTTGCTGTATATAGAATGTCTTCCAGTTAAGGAAGATAATGTTTTCAATTGGCACAAACTAAGACAACAGTTATCTTCTCCTGACACCACCTTTGTTTGTTAGGGTAATAAAAAACTTTGTCCGTCCTTCCAGTTTTCTAAAACTATTTCTCAGTTGCTAAGCAACACAATTTAACATCTGCATACTTTATTTTATATGCAACACATTTCTAGTTTTATACACTAAATTATTCTGTTTGCATCAATTTATGTACTTAAATGTTATATGTGCATAGAAGTCACTTGTATTTCACATGTCAGGTTATTGGTATTGTTGTTTTAACCGATATATTATGTATGTATTATATATATACATCTTGAATTGTTTGATAAATAAAAATGTATTTCTATAAAAGTAATTAATGTTCTGTTGTTATTATATACACTTTGTCACGACTCGCAGAGGAAACCCACTGCCGCCAGATAGACTACTCTTCTACAAATAACAATAAAGAACTTTGTTTTAATCCTGTACGTGTACAAAGCAAAAAAAAACCACTTTAATAATGTTTTAAATAACAATTTATTATGTTAATAGCTTGATAAATTGCACAGGATAAATATATAATTCATATACTACTCAAACAAACACTAAATGAACACATGAATAATTCAATATTATAGTTAAAGTTGCATTATCAATGTTGAGATTTGCTTGTTTGACCACATTTCATAAATTATAAAAAATATTTACTAAACTGTTCTCATTTATTGATATAACAAGTTGTGAGTCATTATATCAGCTGTTGTATGTTGCAAATAGTCCAATGTTTCCCTAATTAAATTAATTATCTTAATTAGGTCAAATGTATTGCTGATTTGTTTGTGAGATTATAGTTCAAACATTTAGTCTTTACAATGAGAGGAAAACCGATGTTAAATATTGAGGAAAACAAATGTCAAAAAGTTAATATGTAATTATTTATATTTTTGATAATGCCACTTTAATTTATTTTATACATTACTCGATACATAAATACAGCATAAATTAAATACTAATGTATACTAGTAACTTGTACCCAGAATGAACACAATATGTTTTACTCCATGCAGTAAAATACAAATATTAAGTACATGTATTGCTATTTAGTTATTGTATAAACCTTCTAAAGCAGTCACCTGTCTAAACAGGGCTGTTTATTGTCCAAAAATGTGTAATCTACATGCTAAAAAATAACCTGTATGTATATTAAGACGTGCCAAACATACCTGAGACGCATAGAGGTCAAATCACAAAATCCTGTAAGTGTAAACTGCCTTAAAAATATTCTGTGTCTTGTCGGCATCATTAAACCTCCTTACACCAAATAGTCGATGTCTCGACTCTCAAGCATTAGACTGGTGTGAGACACACATTTGGCTTCCATATCACGTGCTTATCTAAATATCCCCCGCAACTGAATTTGAATTTTAATGCAGTTGTTTGCATTTTGGTTTATAGCTTAAATATTCTGTATATGCATATTTTTAACCAAAGCCGTACAAAATAAATTTAATAATTGCACGGAAAAAATGTTCATGTTTTGGTTAGTTCGAATGGTTAATGTAATAAACTGGTTAATAACATATATTTCTCATGCTCCAAAGTCTATGCAAATAAGAGGAATCTACTGTAATAATAATTGATACAAAAGGTTATTTTCACATATATGCACATTATTTGCTAATTTTATTATCTATACTAAATAACTATAAAACTGTTAAAGTGCACTAAATTCAATGTGTAATTTAAATTTTTTGCAAGATTCATTAGAAATACGCACATGACATTTTTCACCGTGTATTCACGTCCAACAAAAACCTCACTCATTGGTTAGCTTAGAAGTTGAAAGGTCAGCATCATTTGGATTTAATAATAATTCTCACATCACCATTACAACACACTACAATATTGTCTTGGTGTTAACGATATTTGTATTTAAAACAAACAAAAATGGCAGACACCATGACTAGGTGGGTACTCTATTTAACGTAACAAAAGTTAATAATAAAATATATATATAAAAACCACACCACTACACTACTAGAATACAGAGAACGCATACATTTTCAAAATACGTGTACGCGGTAACAAATCCTGTAACTTACTTTAAAAAATATGGCAACATCTCGCAGTTACATTGTACAAATATATTTAACAAAATAACTGAATATGAAATCACTCCTATTTGATGTTACTCTTTCATTCGAAATTTGTCATGTGATACCCCATGTGATCTCGAGAATACAGCCCTCCACGCGAAATCCAACCCAAAAGACGAAAATAGGTTATACAAGTAAAAATAACATTGCAGATTATGTCAGGGAATGAAATATTTTAAATTCTCGTCATTGCATCACCGATTATTTGTGTCCGTTTTTTTCTGTGACGGAAAAAATTCTGGTCCTTAAATAAGTTTTATTCATTGTCCGAATTTGAGTTATGTTCAACTTCCTGTAATGTTAATGAGGGTAGGAAGTAAGAAACAATTTCATGCTTTTTGTCAAATATGTTTGTTATTTTGAGAGATGTGGGATTAGTTATATTTTGACATACAATATTACGAGGAATGAAAGAAATTTGACTTTGTTATAATGAGTCGACATAAACAATGTATTTATAAGAAAACAGCATAATATTGTCATATTTTATGTTAAAAAAACAACCAAATGAATAATTTTAATTATGAAAGTGATATTGTTTTTATTGATAACTTTTATCACAAATGAAAACCAGTGTTAGTTTATAACTCAAAGTCACAAAATCGCATCTTTTTACAAATTGTCACTGACGAGAATCAAAAATATTTTTATTTGGCCTAAAATTTTAAAGTAGCATTATCAAAGTTATTTGCAGATTCTTCTTACAATAAGGAGCGGGACGTAATTTAGGGCAAGGGCACCCACCTGAGGTTCGATCTCCCTCAGTGGACGCATTGGGCAAATTCCCATTCCAACCAGTGATCCATGATTGTTTCATCAAAGGCTCTGGTGTGTGTTATCGTGTTTGTGGGAAAGTGCACATAAAAGACCCTTTGCTCTTATTTGATGAGTCACTTATGTGCTAGCAGCAGTTTCTTCAGAGACCATGTGTCAATATAGCCATGTTTGACATCCAATAGCCACTGACTATTAACCAATGTTCTCCAGTGGTGTCATTAAACAAACCAACTTTATCTTTTTATCATTAACCAAAGTTTAATTTTTTACCCAGTTGCTCTTCTTTCAATAATATTAATAGGCCTTACGTTCAATAGGGCGAGCATTCTGCTACCGAGACAAAACGTTTTGTCACCGGTGTTTGCATCTAGCATTAAATGAATGTGATGTGATAGTACACGATCGGTACCAGTCACATAGTTCCAGAGCGCTCACGCTATTGAACGTAAGGCAGATGAATAATTTTGTTTAGCAACGCTGCTACCCTAACCACGTGTTAACACTATTGGTACAATGCATATGAAATTGATGAATGCAAATATCAATAATGCTACTTTAAAATGGAGGTAAAAATTACAATATTTGTTCCAACAGTTTGCTCAACTTTAAACAAAAAAATTTAATAAACAATAGAAAACAAAATACGTGTATTTTATCTTAACTTAACGAAAAATAAATAAACATGATATACCGGTAAACAAAATAAATCAAAAAGCATTATACATGTATCAGATATGTTTTGTATAAAATAAATATGCAAAATCTAGCAGTTTTTTGCTTTTTGGCAAGAGGTAAAAAGATTGATCCCCCTCAGTACACACTTTTTTCCCGTTCCAACTTAGTCCTTTTAAAACTGGAAAAACAGGCTTCCAAACTTATATCTCTACATAGCACAAAGTCAAATGATATTTCAACAAACCCATGATGTTGACTCATGGATATGTGATGTGGTGTGTTTGTGAATGCACCTGTCACAATTACATGTTTCAATTTTCGATGGTAAAAGAATTGAAAAAGTATCAACACTAAACAAATGAAAAACATATTCATTAATAAAATACAAAACAACAAACAAATTAGCACCAGAAAATATTTCATAAAAACTTTTCAAAATGACTACTTTTAAACCTATTTTTGGTCCAAAAAGTTCACATCCACCTGTTTTGTGATTCCAATATATTTTGTACCTTCTGTTCAAAGTCAGGTGTTTACCCCGGTTCAATGCATAACACATGAAATTTGTACTCATGTATTTTATATATATACGTAAGCACCTTGAACAAATCGCGGGCAGAAGCGTGTTAAACATGGTGTAACAAGATTGTCGCAACTGCTGTGACGTCATGTCTTTGAGCCAAACATTGCAAGTGTCCATTTCCATTTCATTTCTGTTAATAATTATCATAATTAGACAGAATAATAACGAATGATAAAAAGAATACCCCCTCTCATGTATTGTAATATCACTATTTATCACTCATTGATAAAAGTATGAAAATCCATCGTGGGCATCGGTACTTGCAATTTATGATATCGCAACACTTGGGGAGTATCATCTATAAATATATCTAGAAATATATAATTATACAATGTTTATTAAATTGTACATGTATTAAAAAAGATGAAAGACAAAAATCGTTCCCGAGAAAGACCTATAAACAGTGAATACATTGTAAGGAAAATTAGTAAACAATAGATGTAGAGCAGTCTAATACAATTGATAACTTTGAGCTATATTCCTGTATATGCTAAGGCTTAAAATAAAAATATATGTGTTTCCGGTTTTCCGACTGGCTCTAATTTTATGCCGCGACTATAAAGTTTTTTAACATTTTTTTTTAATTTTTGCAAAAAAAAAGGAAAATTATGCGGAAATAAAAACATTTTCCGACCCACCTACCCTATTTTTTTTCAAGGATGAAACAGGAAACTCACATTTAATTTTTTAGGCCTAAACAAAAATAAGTGTTATATTCCTTTTAACTAAATCTTGTAAAACGTAAAAGTCATTATATCACAAATAATATATTTATATATGACAATATACATGTATAATAAATACCAATTTCACAGACAATGTGCTAAATTACACCATGTCAACAGAAGTTGTTTTTTGTTTCGTTTCTTCAAATCTCTATGTAGATGGGTTTTTCTTCGACAAAAACACTTTCCGAAGCATCTGTTTCTTACGGTATGAGGCTGCCACATTCTGTAAGACAAGGGCTAGTTAGTTAATTATAACTTATTAATATGCTTATATCCAATTAAGGTTCAAGCATGTCTATACGTTTATATGTTACGTAAAATTGCTCATCCTACAACGTACGAATTGATCGACGAAACTGAAACCTGGATAGTTAATACACAGTTTACGGTCACGCTATTGTCTGGAGAAACATGGTGAGCTATGGTTTTTAACTAAATAAATCCAGCCCTGGAATGTAATATACCTACCTCCTTAATGAGTGCTTGTTTAGACTGGTATTCTACACGTGCTAGCTCGACCTCAACCCATTTGGGCACGTCTGGGATGAAGAACGCAACGGAAGCCTTCACAGCGAGAATCACGTGCTATAAATAGAACGAATGGGTGCTGAAAATGACCATGCCTGATTATGAGTTTTATGATCTTGTATGAAATGAAAATGATTCTGGACAGACAAACAGACATGATAAACACTGTACATGTCTTCATTGAAGTGTAAAAAAAAAAAAGAAAGTTGAACATCGAAAAATAAACATAGTCTGAGCAAGATCATACAAAAAATAACTCAGTATGGAAATGGTGAATGGCAAACCCAAAAAATTGTTTTTCTTTTATTATTAACTTTTTTTGGCGAGTATAGTTTTATTTAATTTTATATATAAATATGTTTTTTGGCTTACCTCGACAGCGACAAAGATGAGGACCATGTTAACAGCAGTCATATTGGACGGCATCAGCTTCTGTACGTCCGGATCCATTCCAATCAAGGCACAGTTAGTTATCACCGACACAAGACCAATCACTTCAAACGCAATCTGAAATGTCAATCAGATAAAAAAAAATTGTTTTGTTTGTTTAATGATAACACTGGAATACAATGATTATTAATCAGCAGTTATTGGATGTGACTTGGTCACAGAGGAAACCTGCTGTCACTACATAGGCTACTCTTCTTTGAATAAAAGCATAGCACATATCACAGCTTTTGATGGACCAGTTGTGGATCACTGGTTGGAATGGGAAATAACGGGTCCACTGAGGATCGATCCGTCGACCTATTGAAACTCAGGCAGACGCTGTTGCGATGAGCTACGCCCCCGATCTTGCAGCTGACAACATTCATGATTTGATTTTTCTAGAATCTGCCACTCACCTGCCAGGCTCCTATGTTTGACGCAGACTCGGAAAATGGTCGTTGGAATATGGAGCACATTTTGAAAGCATCGGTACGAATCTCGGTAATGTTGTTCAAAAGCGCCCATAGAGCAGCCAATGGGAAGGCAGAAGAGAAGAGGAAGACATATCCAAACTGAAGGAAGAGCTCCAAGTAGTCGTCCAACGTGCCCTGAACATGAATAACAAAAATTGCATTATTATAACCGGACCTTTTTTCCCCCCCATATCACATGAGGAATCCCAAACAGCTATATATATTTGACAGGAATAAATATGGTCAAAGAGAGATCTCAGTTTCAGAGCCCTCTACAACATCCTATGTATAGATGTATCAATTACCCAATATTGTTTACACCAATTCTGTAGATTGAAATCAATTTTAAACCATAATGCGAGGTATTCGTACAACACATAACAAGCAATTTCAACATAGTAAAATATTTTGACATTTCTGTTGATGTTTATAATCACATGAGCAATCCCAAACCACTATATATATTTGCCGGTAATAAATATTGCTTAAAGCAATACTTCACCTCGTATTCATCCATGGTGGACTCGAGATTAGCTTGTTTCTGCACACTGCTGTCTATGTCCTGTGTGCCTTCTGCCATTTGAAACGATTCTACTTTCTTCATGGCAACCTCCACCTGTTTAGCTCGACGCTTCACGAAGAAGAAGGGAATCATCGCTTCCTTGAGCTGACCAATCACTTGAGACGTAATCAACAAACATGCCAGGTGCTGCAGATTGAAATAGATTTTATACTATTTTGTGAGGTATTCGTACAATGCGTACCAAGCAATTTTATGTAGTAACATGCCAGGTGCTGCAGATTGAAATAGATTTTATACCATCATGAGAGGTATTCGTACAATGCGTACCAAGCAATTTTACGTGGTAACATGCCAGGTGCTGCAGATTGAAATAGATTTTAAACTATCATGCGAGGTATTCGTACAACGTGTAACAAGCAATTTTATGTAGATAAAGTTTGTTTAACTGGAACACATTGATCATTAATCAGTAGTTATTGGATGTCAAACGCAGTTATATCGACACTTTGTCATAGAGGAAACCCACTGCCATCACATACACTACTCTTTTTCGAATAACAAGGGATTTTTTATGTGCACTTTCCCACAGGATAGCACACCATGGCCTTTGATGGACAAGTCGTGGATCACTGGTTGGAATGGGAAATAACCCAACAGGTCCACTGAGGAGGATCAATCCGTCTATCTATCGAAGTCTCAGGCAGAAGTTCTACCGCTGAGCTATGCCCTGCTCCAAATGATAGAGAAAGGTGTGACACATGTCTCTTGGTATTTATATGTACTCACACTACGGAGTAAAGCTCGATCTTGAAGATAAAATGCCACGTAGAACAAAGAGATGAAACAGTTGACGAAATCAAACTGAAAATAAAAGTAAACAATTACCTCCCCACATTGCAAAAATTTGTTTTATCTCCATTTTTAAAATCCACATTAATAACTCTTTTTATTTCCAAAATTGTTATCCATTTTTTACAAATTAAATATAGACTGAAGTTATCTACAAAAACATATGTCCATATTTTGTGTAATATTACATAGGCTACTCTTTTCGATTAGTAAAAACTCACACAAAAAAAGGATCTCTTATATTCATTCCCAGATAGCACATACCATAGCCTCTATGTACCAGCTGTGCGTTTCTTAATGCGGGCGTTAGGCGAACGTTTGATGTTTGGTCTAAAAACGGTCTATATTACCTAGGAAACCCCTTAGCTAGAGCGCTAACATACCAGTTTTTTTAGACTTAACGTCAAAACGTTCGCCTAACGTCCGCGCTAAGAAACACATTGCAGATGTGTACCACAGGTTGGAATGGGAAAAACATATTAGCACATGTTTAAATGTAATTTATTGTGCTTTTATGTCTGTTGTTATATTTTAAACTATTATATTGGTGTGCGCCATTCCTCGTGTTTGACCGACTAAATTCAACTATAAAGTAACAACGTTTCACTCACAAGGACTAGCTTCAAAATCAGGTGGTTATCGTACGATGACTGCAAACGGTGGTTTTCTGTAATATAAAATACATGTACACAGAGTTTAATCTACCATGCAATTTGGGCCCTATTCACCTAAGGGGAATTCCTAATACAAAAAAACATTCCTCCCAATTTTTTATTTTTACAGTAGCAGTTGATACAATGAAGTTTTTTTTTTTTTTATCCTGTGAAAAAACAAAATTATTCAAGTACATCTTTTAAAAAGGAAATACTCAGTTAACATAATCATCCTAACATTGACTACCATACATAAAAAGACAAACTATTTGTACTTGGCTTTAAAATCAAAATGTGACCAGGTTTGAAAATGTGTTACATGTACACATATTTGTTTTGAGTAATTATACAAACTAGTGAAAAATGCATTAACCTGTCAAAATTTACATTTTGACAAAAAAACAATAGGCCTAATGTTACATTTAAGCTATCATCTCAAACTAAACTTGGTTTTAAAACCCTATTACTGTTATTTTTTCGCAATTTTCCGCAAAGGGTCCCTAAACATGGTCTATATTATGTCACTCATAACTCACCAAAATCATTAAGTTCTTTGGCCACTTTTCTGTAAATTCCATTTAATATACCAATCAATATTGCATACACTATAGTCGGTGAGAAAACAATAGGGTAATAGAGAATACGTTCGTCTTTAGCATAGAACTCATTGGCAGCTGCCTGCATCCAGAAATAAGCCAGCATTACACAGAAAGCAATAGTCAGAAACGTTGCAGTCACAGGCACGGTAACACCATAAAACCGAGAAATGCGCCGCCATTTTGGATAGACCGGTTCTGCTTTTCCCGTAACAGGATTCTTCCCAATTACCCCAAAGTAGTCTGGCCGTGGTTCTTCGAACTTTGTTACCACCGAGTCCATGGTACCCCATTTGAAACAGAGTTCGGAACAATATCTTTTCCAAGCTTCTAAGAATATTGTTGACCAGACGAGATTGAACACAGCGAAAATGGCTTCCCGGTAAACACTATGCCAAGATGTGATGAAGTAAATAATGCCTATTAGTGCTGGTGGGATAAGTGAGATCGTGTACTGCCCCAAGAAGGCAAAGTACAAAGCTATCTTTTCGCCAAAGTAGTTCTGGATTTTCCCTGAAGAAAAGAGAAAATGAAAAAATAGTGTTAGAATTTTGACATGTTTAATGAAACTGGTAATATTTCTGAAAGTTGGTTTTTACACAATGCCTAGTAATCAAACAAAATAATATCAACTTGTTCAGGAGTTGAGCTAAAATGAGAGAAATGCCATCATTTCACTCCATAAATGAATAAATCATACTACGAAACAAAACAACTATTCCTCTTTTAAAAGGAAAATATCCAATTAACATAAGACATCCTAATGTTGACTACAGCGAAAAATAAAAATCACCTTTTATTTTTTCCCCAATTTTCAAAAAAGGGATCCTAGAAAAATAGTCCAGGGCCTGGTTGTTCGAATCCTGGGTTAACTTAACCACTGGTTAACACTAACCATGGGTTAAATTCCTTAACCCA
>JAUTCZ010097444.1:0-25005 GCA_032273805.1 Melanodrymia brightae
CACTCGTTGATAAAAGTATAAAAATCCTCGCCAAGGCTCGGATTTCATACTTTTATCAACTCGTGCTGATAAATTATGATATCACAAGACACTTGGGGGATATCCTCTATGTATCTAGAATTATCCTCTAGTTATACAGGTCTTTCCCCAGGATTTTTTTAGGGCATTTACATTCTCAAAATTCAGCAATAATATTATAATTTTATGTAAAATCCACGAGTACAATTTGATAGATTATCCTTATGCATTATACGTTAAATAGGGACAAACAACTGAATTTAAGGCCCTTACAAATCCATTAAATAAATACAAGAGCTTAGTTAAACAGGTAAGGAGTAGGGGGCCCCCTACACCTTATGGCTCTGGGGAAACCTTTGTTGTAAATGAATGCATCGATGCACATTAGGAAAACCCTTTTTGTTTTGTTTTCATGGTATGTGAGTATTCTGCATTCTCAAGGTCTTACTAATTTGCATTAAAATAGACATATTATGGACTCTGTATTTGCTGTACAGTAATAGGCTATGAGTAAGCGTCTCCACATTCTCAAGATCTTAATGATCTCCTTTACAATACATGTATACTGTAGACTACCACTAACTATTTACCATTCTTAACGTCTTACTGATTTGCTTTACAATACTTAGACTGAGTATTCCATATTCTCAATGTCTTGCTGATTTATTACCCCAGCGGGCACTCTGATCAGGAAAATAAATATCATAATTTCTATTACCCCAGCGGGCACTCTAACCAAGAAAATAAATATAATAATTTCTATTATTACCCCAGCGTGCACTCTAACCAGGAAAATAAATATAATAATTTCTTTTAAGAAACGTTGGTTTAACGTGTCAGTTGATTGGGTTGTTTGAACCATTCCAACCACTGACACGAACATTACTAAATTATGATGTCACAAATTGTGAGCATGACATCACACATTAAATAGAACTACCTTTCATCTCCTGTATTTTTAACCTTACATCGACATGAAATATGTTTTGAAAAGTGTTTCACAATGAAACATCTGGAGTAATAAATAGAATATCAAACTCGCTACCCTGTATTATCAAGTTTAAGTCCCTCGTAAAATCATTTTTATTTTACCGACTCACTAAGCATCTTGACAAATGAAAATAATTTCACTTGCGACTTAAACTTGATAACACAGGGTAGCTCATTTAGTATCCTCTATGTCTGATGCATTATCAACACTGAACCTGTTATAAACTGTCTGTTCTTTCGTGTGTTTGCAGGAAGGGACGACGCAAAGACAAAGACTGCCCCACACCTCCAGCAGAAGAGAAGCAATATTTATGTGAAGATTATATTAAAGAGCGGGTTACAGATGCAGACTTCTTCCAGCTCGTTTCTCTACCTCCTCAACTTGATTATAATGAATGGTTGGCAACACACAGTGAGTTTTACATTGTTTGATAATAGTGTTTGTCTATGTGTGACCATGTGGCTGCTTCACACAAGTTGCAAAGTGTCGGTAAGATTAGGTGTCGGTTCCATGATTAGAATACAGATAACCAACTTCTAATACTGATTTTGTTTTTTCGATTGTAATCATTCAAAATATGAATTTATTTGGTGGGGCTGGGTAGGGGGGAAAGTAGACATTTAATTTCAAACATTAAACTCTTTTTCAAAGTGTATTACTTTTAATATTACTTTTTTTTTTAAATGATGTTTATTTAAGTCACTTTTTTTATTAATAAATACCGTTGCTAAGCTATTAACCTCGATTTTAATCCATATATTCTAATATCCTATTGTTACTTTTAAGAAAAAATGTCTGTGGGGTGATTCTGACTAACCCATCTGAACCATTTCTAAATACACTACAACTGAGTTACATCAAACGTGTACATCCTCCACCAATTCTATTAACACACATGTTTTAATTAAAGAGAAAAGATAAAAGTGCTTGGTACTTCATATGCTGTTCATTTTCAGTATTAGGTTGTTTTAGCATGATTGATTTTCCTCTCGACATAATTGAAAAGGAATAAAGCCCCGGTCTTGCTGATAATGCACAATGTTATTTCAATCATTTTTTATTTCTATCAACGGAAATCGATCCTGGTTATATGGCACAAGACATGTTTTGTCCATGCTTTTGTCCGTTAGTATAAGCACGTTTCCCATTGGCTGCCGTAGTTATACCTCAAATATTAGTTCTATTGAAATCTGTATTGCATAACCAGGCATCGGTACATTGTGATACCCAATCACGACCTCTGTGCTGCCAACTACTTTAAATATACTCTTTATTCGGTGCACAATGTAGCGCATTGTAGTAAGTAGAACGCTATACTCATTCCTGCGAGAAACCAGATACAACACTCGTTGTATTATATCCGGTTTATCATGACAACTCATTTAATATATTCTATCAACAATGTAGGATGGGAGCTCTGTTGGTTTCTTTCCTTTTCCAACCATGACTAGTCGATCAAAGACCATGGTATGTGCTATCCTGTCTCTTGGAAAAATAAAATAAAAGATCTGTTGCTGTTATTCAAAGAAAAGTAGCCTATAAGGTGGCAGTGGGTTTCCTCTGTGATGAAGTGTCGATATAACCATGCATTTGACATCCAGAGGTGTCGTTAAACAAACTTTTATCTATTTAAGATGATAATACAATAACCATTGTTTGACACCTAAAAGAGCTTTAGATAAAATACATGTAATGTGCTGCAGTTTCATTAGTCGATTATTCCTTTCCATTTTTTATTTCTGCGATCGAACTTACATAAATATGTCTGGTCACGTTTGGAGAATGTTTTGAAACCACCTGTAGGTAACATATTCCAACTCAATATAGCAACGGTACACACTCCACTTTATTGTAATGAGAGCATTTGTTTCCATCTCTGCAGTTTCCCATCCACCTTCCTGGCGTTTTATTGATTACAATTATCTCACTCAATAGAGTAGACGTGGCCTAATCGAACTTTCACAGTTGCTTTGGAGCAATGTAATTTGAAGTACTAGTAATTAAATTGCCAGATGCTAAGGCCTAAAAATATAGTGTCTTTCTGATTTTATCCTTGAAAATAATAAGGCACATGTAGGTAGGTAGAACATTTTTATTTAATAATTTCAATTTTTTCCTTAAAAAACATATTCCGCGAAAATAAATTTAAAATTATTTTTTCGTGAAAAATTATTTTTTATCGTTAAAACTTATTAGGGTTGCGACATAAAATTAGGGTCGATCTGGAAACACTTTTTAGGGCTAAGTGCAGATACATACATGTACATTTGTAATGAAGACTAATAAATTTGATGCCAAAAAGCTGTTACTGATTTCTTTTGAAAAGTCTGAACTCCTGGGACAAGTTGAAATAATTCGGAGAAAGTTCCTAGTAAACACTGAGATCTGTGAGCTCACCTGTCACAGGCTGTGTGTTTGAGCAATGACCCGACCACATGGTTTAGCAGACTGATTTTCACTTGACACATGTATTCAGCATCTAGTTGGCCAGATACTGTCAGACACTGACAAACATGGCCAGTTATTGACCAGCTTATGGCAGGTGTGGTAATGATGCTTCCACAGCTAATCCGTTCACCTGTGGCGTGTTCAGAGAACAAATATATCGCAAATACTCGCTAGACTGGTTTTTTAATCAAATATTAAATGAATGTGATTTGATAGCACATGATTGATACGTGATATTTCGCCATCCTGATTATGTCTGTGATATTTTTGTACTCCTTCACAAAGATTTGAGAGATTTAGAAAAACATTTATTTTTAGCAGCCTTGGTCCAAATCAAATATTTGTACAGCATTTAATAAAGCTGACCTTCTTGGCCTCTTGTTATATTATTATTTATATATACATGTATATTCTATATATTTATTTATTTGCTGCAACATCGTGATTATCAATTAAACATTTCTCGTTTCAGCGATGTCGTTTTTCAACCATGTAAATCTGATGTACGGAGTCATCTCTGAATACTGTACTTCAGAAAACTGTCCCGTCATGGGTGCTCCAGGCAGTGTGTACGTACAGTCAGTCATTCACTCGTATCTCACATTTTGTGAGACTTCCACATAACAATGTGTTTGTAATTCACTCGATACCTTACATTTTGTGAGACTTACGCATAACAATGTGTTTATAATTCATGTGATATATTACATTTTGTGAGGTTTCTACATCAGAATGTGTTTGCATTAGTACAAGTCTTACACGAACATCATTTTTAGAGACTACATATAAATGTCAATGGTTCGGAAGATGGGAGGGGGTAAAAGCCAAGTTTGGATTACTTTTAGTGTGAAACTTCAGTCCACAGTTGATCAATGTTTTATGTTAGGATTAGAAGGAAGTGAGGTTGTTAACCCCAATCCTAAATTAGTTTGGATTGTGAAACAGATTGACGTTTATGCACAGTTCTTTGAGCATAATATTAGCATTACTCTTACAATTGTACAACATTTCGGATTTTTAACCATATATCTAACAATGTACACAACAAGACAGATTAATAGTCTGAAAAGTAAATAATATTCATAATCTATTGATCCCGATGTACCACTTTTTACAATCACGCTACATCTTAATAAACGTCTTAATAAATCAGTTTTTGACACTTGTAACATTTGCGAAACCAGATGGATGACATTTTAGTCGCCCAATTACAATATTCTACAATGTATATATTCATTCCCACATGACCTTTATTTATTTCAAACTTAAAATGAAGTACATGATGATGTACATGGGTGTTAACTGTCAGTCACGAGACTGAATTCAGTCGTGGAAGAAAATCGAATTTAAAAATAAATAAATTATGTAATGTAATTTTATGTATACACTGTAAATAGAGGATCAAAACTTTAAAATATAATGAATTTTCAGTCACACAAATTCACTTTTGTTAATATCCATGGAAGTATTACCATATCATTATTATTTCAGGCAATATTTATGGTATGATGATAAAGGCAAGAAGTACAAGTACTCGGCCCCACAGTATATTGACTATGTGATGACATTTATACAAAAAACTATTACAGATGAAACGGTCTTCCCAACCAAGTTTGGTAGGTATTGTGTTTAATCTGTCAGGTTTGTTGACTAGTTATTTTGTGCTAAGGTGGTATCGTCATCTTTCAATAAGTTAACACCTTTTAAATATATAAAATACAAATAACAAAGTTTTGTTAACCTCTATTATTTAAACTTAATTTTTAAAATACTTTTGCCAGTTTGCAATCCACAGTTTGTATTAAACAATCATATTATTGAGAAAAGATACCAATATATTTCATACATATTTAGTAACAGTCAAACCTGCTTGAGCAGTCACCTGTATTAAGCAATCACCTGTCTTAAATGGCCACTTCAATATTCTCCCAAATCGTGCATTATGACCTGTATTAAGCAGCCATCTGCCTTAAGAGGTCACTTTTTATTACACATTTAGGTGGACAGACGACAAAACTGGACGTCAAAGTTAATTAGTTACACTATATGAAGATCAACACAATAATTTTGACACTACCAAACTTAACTCATATTATTCTTTTTTCCCATCTTTATTTTACAGATCATTCCTTTCCAAGTTGTTTTGACAGTTTTGTGAAGAAGATTCACCGATACCTGTTACACGTGTTTGCGCACATTTACCACGCGCACTACAGAGACATGACCATGTTGTGCATCCACGGACACCTCAACAGTCTGTTCACGCACTTCATGGTGCTCAACATGCGATTCGACCTGCTCGAGGAGAAGGACACCGAAGTGCTACAAGATCTCATCGCGGCCCTCATCAAGTCGCTGCCCGATCCCAACCAGAACGAGCAGACTTCGTCGTCGGTCGAACCGGAACCGGAGAGAGATATGGATATTGTCCATTCTCCGCCAGAAATAACTCAAAACAGCTAACTCTACTCTACCAAAGTCTTTCATAATCCAAGCGTCGTTTGGTGGTTTGTGTTTTGTGAATATGTGTTCATTGTTGTGGGTGATATACATACATTTTAAAACAAAGTATTGCCTTCAACAACTATTCTTAACATTTTTGCCTGGTTTTTTTTTGGTAATTTGACCTCTTGACCTGATGGATATGACAATTGCCTTTTGAAAGTTTACAACTTTGACATCCGATATATTCTGTTCGTGAATTGTTCTATCGGGTTGAGAGTAATACCGTTGCCAGGGCAATCTGCAATCGGACAGCAGGCGTTTACAGATCAGCATTACAGAGATATGACTTGTTTGAAGGATTTAATTTTATCAATAACCATGTATGATTACAGTGTTTTGATGTGACAATTGATTTTTTTTTTCCGTTGGGAATGATGGCTCTTTGGCAAAATGAAGATAAGATTGCAGAAATGATGCAAAACTAAATCTTATGCGGGTTTTTTGACATCTTTTAAAGATGGAATTAGAAGATATGTTCCCACACAAGAAAGGCAAAGTGTTTGAAATATATCGTGACAGGAGCTAGTTACGTATAGTATTCGTAGAAGAGAATAGGACTTGTGAAGATAATACTTAGAACGTACACACAGAAGGCCTCGTATAGAATAGGCATGATTGTAGCTTGAATACGTACAAGAGAAGATCTCGTTTACTGGATGAACTGGTCACAGAAAAAATTGCTATAGCTGGTCTAGAGTGAACCTAGAAACTCAGAATGTCTAGTTTTGTGGAAGAAAGGTAAAGACAAAGTTAGTGTGGCTGTTCTTCAAGCAAGAGAATATCCTATTTATTATAATGACTTGCTGATTTGCATAGAAAAGAATGTTGAGTTTTATTACTCATAGGGCAAAGGAAGAGACTGCATTATGCTTGAAGCTAGTGGCATCAACCAAATGTCATCGTTATACGGAAAGATGTATTTTTGATTGACACATGACTTCACGGCATGACATAGAACTCCTTGAATTTGAAGTATGAAAAATAGAAAATGTATTATTTTGAATGTCGCTTTATCAATAACTATTTAAGTTTGACTTCAAGTCATAAAAATCTACTCAACTTGGAATTACAGATTATCTGTCCTACCTGAGATCTGTAATTCCTCGTTGTGCTTGTATAGTCAAGTTCAATTCTATTAAAATAATTTTGATCAAACAGACCTATCCACATCAACATTCACACATTTTCACCCGTACACCCAAATTGCTTGGGACTGATTTTTGCCAGAAGTGAACCATGGGTAGATTCAATTGTGTCAGAAAGTCGACCGTGAAAAAAAAAGGTTTTAGTTAGTGACCAATACTTCCAGAGAAAATGTTCTGACTTTGGTCATGTTCACTCTATGACTTAAATATATGAAGCAACGGTGTACTTTATTGTGACACCCTAGTTGATAGGGAATGTTTAGATGTGGTGCATGACATTGATGCGTTTTGGTGCTAGTTTAGCTTTAAATGTTGGGAATGAATGTGTCTTAAGTTTGTGTCATGAACTGCAGAGACATGAAGTAGATTGGCGTTTAGGAAATTACGTGTGGATGGTTTTGGCTTTATATTGATCTACACCTGCAGTAAGCTGTGGATGACAGGCACTGAATGGTCCCATTGAATGATCATACTGAATGATCTCAGTAAATTATTACACTTAATGATCACACTTAATGATCATACTGAAAGAGCATACAGAATTATGACAATTAATGATCATACTGAATGATCTCACTAAATGATTACACCAAATGATCACACTGAGTTTGATCCGCTGATTTATAATCGATGTGTTTCTAGTGGTGTTAAATAAAACAAACTTTACTTTACTGAATGATTATACAGAATTATGACAATTAATGATCATACTGAACGATCACACTAAATGATCTCGCTGAATGATAACATAGTGACCCAGAGACATGATGCACTGCAATGCTATTCTGTTTCAGATTCTTAATGTATTGCGCTTTTTCATTGACAATCTGTGATAACTTAATTCAGGAAAGTAAGTTCTCTGCAAATTGTCATAGACCAAGGTTGCAGGTTAACTTACAAATCACTAATTGATCCTTCTTGATGTTGTTTGGTTTGAATGTGCACCAAGTAGATAGTGCAAAATTATAAGCTTTTGTTGTCATTCTCGGTTTTTTTAAATGCAATTTTGTGGCAAAAATCTTTATGAATTGAAGATTAAAGCAGTTGTGTTTAAGAACAATGGTTTACGTTATATTGCATATAAAAATTAAATATCAGTTTACTTTATAGTTTAAAATAATAAGTATATATGTGTGTGTGAAATTGTGTCTTATGTCTCTTACGAATATTTCGCCATAAAAATGTTTCTTCATTGTTTGAACACTTTGAAAAGTTTAGATGTGTAACAGAACCTATACATTTGGTGCCAAAAATTCTCTGACAATTCATAAATCAAAGCAATATAATATTTTTCTTTATATTATGTAAAATTACATAATTATTACTGGTACGTCTTACTAATATTGTGTCACCAAGGAAATGTTTCAGGAAAATTCTTACACTTTGAGTAGTGTAGGTGTTTAACAGAGCTGATGTATTTACATCATAAAATTGTATGTCTGTTTATATTGTTTCAAAACATACATGTAGTTTGTTTTATAATATTTGAAATTCTATATTTATGTCTCTTATAAAAATAAATCTCCACAAATGGACTAGTTTAGATTCAAAATGGTGCCTGCACTAG
Organism: Melanodrymia brightae; assembly: GCA_032273805.1. Classification (NCBI taxonomy): domain Eukaryota; kingdom Metazoa; phylum Mollusca; class Gastropoda; order Neomphalida; family Peltospiridae; genus Melanodrymia; species Melanodrymia brightae. The sequence goes on from JAUTCZ010097444.1 coordinate 8,675, forward strand.
TCAAGTCATTTTGTTTACAAAACACCGCAACAGGTTCTCTTTAACATATAGCTTTATGAAATTAATATAGGGTACTAACAAAATTGGGGCCAAATATCACTCTTGTCACTCCAGAAAAATAGTTAGATTTTTATTTTCGCGGTTGTATTGTATCAGATTTATCTGTCACAAAATTTAATTTTGACAAGGTTTGTGATGCGAAAGTGGTCAGTTTAACCACTTCATTAATTTTTATATAATTCTTGTCTTTATTGCAGGTGGTTTTCATATTGTGATGGTCGCTATACAGCTGAACAAAACCATTAAAATTTTATCAATGTTTTACTGAGAACAAACATACTTCAGCCAAATTTAACGTACGGTACAGTGGTACGGATGGACCCTTTGTTATGTTTGGTTAGTGCACTTACATCTGGTTACAGTAAACTTAGGTTGTCTGAAGGTTAATTATATATAATAATGCAATAGTTTAATTCTGATGGATAAAGAAGCCTTCCTTGGATTGGTTCACGTACTTAAAACGTCTCAGTAAATTTTGATAGACTCAAAGTTAATATAACAGTTCGTTCTCGATTAGTAAACAATTAACTCAGGTTGTATGATTAGTACTTAACGCTAGTTGCAAAAGTAATTTATTATAGCCGTGTTTTATTACAGGAAGTAAAGTGCCATTTTGGATAGTATATTCTACACAACTTTGTAGCAAATGTCATGCCAATAGTTACATGTAGTTATAGACAGTATTTACTGTGCACTACATTATAAACATTTATTCAAGAAATCTAATTATAGGATAGAACTGTCGAGGTATTTTTATTGATTTTTCTTCTTTAGATGTCTCTTTTAGACTATCACATGTTCCATAAATACAGTTTGCCTCTTATATACTATTAGCCACTGATAGTCATGTTCTTTAAGTACAGTATGCCTGTTATGTATATGTAAACAGACAGTCACATGTTTTTTAAATACAGTATATGTCTTATGTACTATTAGCCACTGATATTCACATGTTCTTTAAGTACTACTGTAAACCGTATTAATATTGCGCATGTTATCAACATTTAATTTTTGCGAACTACCATCGCCTTATTGCAAGCACATTGTAAGTGGGGAAATTATGCGTGCTTATAAATTTAGATTGAGTGCGAACTACGTGAAAATTAAACGCACATGAAATTTTCACTGTTTACAGTATATATATATATATATATATATATATATATATATACCTCTTATGTACATGTAAACGGACAGTCACATATTATTTAAGTATAGTATATCTCTACATGTAAACAGACAGTCACATATTCTTTAAGTTCGGTATGCCTCGTATGAACATGTAGCCACTGATACTAGGATACTAGTAGTGACAAGTTCTTTAAGTATAGTAAGTCTATCTTGTCACTGACATTCATATTGTTTATACTACTGTATTCCTCTTGAGTACAAGTAGTTTGTAAAACAGAATCTATGTACTCCATATAATACTCGGCTTAAACAGAATCTGTCACTGATGTTCGGTAACAAGTTTATCTGCTCTGTTACGCATCTTCCATTACACCAATAAACAAAAATAACACTATCTAGAATAAAGCATAAATTTATTAAGCCATTTTACGTGGCCCACAAAATAATTGCGAAATGTATCTTAGATCTGACACTGCAGGCTATTTCTACCAAATGTCTCTGTTAGCAGAATGTTCGCACCAATTTGTTACCTATCATAACAAATATGACTCGGAGCACACACTAATTAAGCCATGTAATGTTTTTTCTCTTGCTATGAATCTCCAACGTTCATCATTTATGTGATATACATGTACTTCCTAATAATGTTCTATCTATGTAAAAGCCAATGAAAGTACAACATTTTATTTGGCTCATGACCTAACTGGTGTACATACGTACGTCTAGTGCCTATACCTGCACAGACTGCCTCAGATGTTAAACAGAGCTGATAAATTATGTGCCAAAACCTCTGTGACATATTCCCTTTAATTTGAAGATAAGTGCTGTGCAGTTGACCTGTAAGTTAAGTGATCTCTGGTGCTGATGTGTGGTGAATCTTATGAACTGCATACCTAAAAATATATCCATACATACAGCACAAACCTTGGTCCATGCAAGAATCGGGCTCTTGCCCACCTCAACCCACAGGCACTAGACAAAATATTTTTTCCAAAAAAATTCTACTATATTATATAGCGAGAAATTTTGTATTTAAATTGAAAAAAGAAAATTCTATATTATATACATGTACTATAGAAATTTTATAATAATTTTTTTTTTGAAAAAATATTGTGTCTAGTGCCTGTGCCTCCCTCAACCAGTGGCCAAACCGCAGCAGCAAAGCCTTGCATAACATTTATTTATTTTTAACATTATTTATTTGTTTTTAGTTTATTTTGTTGTTGACTGTAGTTGTTTGTTACACTACGTGTACAGTTTGATTCCGTCTGTGTGTGTGTGTGAGCGTGACAAACAGGGATGTTTATGCTTGTGCCATACCTGTTGGGAATTAGTTGTTTTTTGTTGTTATAATGTTGAGAAGTTGTGTTAACATTGTGCTGCTTTCTCAGCGGTGGCGAGGAGGAATCGGTTACTTGTATGTATGACCGACCGACCGTTCGTGAATATATTAGTGCTATAATGAGATGCAGATTTTCAGGAAAATTGCTTGTGTTTACTTATAATGCATGAAATAATTACTAGTCCACATTTTAGGCAGGGTTTATTATAGTGCTGTCGTTCGACAGTGTAGCTATGCAAAACGAAAGAACTTTGTTTAATGTCACTGACTAGAGCTCATAGATTAGATCAAAACAAGTTCATTCATGGTTTTCTGACTGACTATATTTTTCTCCATCAATAAAATTTTCACCAAAAACCAAATTATTAGGATTTTTTAAAATATTTTCAAATGATGAAATACTGAGGTTGAGAGGGTGGGGAGTGGGGGGGGGGGGGGTGGGGGCTTGTTGGAGAGAGTTAATACCTACCTACCTTTCCTATTTTTTAAACCATGAAACTTGAACAACATTTCTTTTTGGCCTTAATTAATCTTCAACCTTTGAATGTCAAACAATAATGTTGACACCTCATCTACACAATTATTGTAAAGTTTGTTTCAAAAAATTAAATTAATTGAGTACATGACTTAATTAATCATCGGTTATTGGATGTTGCACATTTAGTAATTTAAATACATGTTCTAAAGAGGAAACCTGCTACTTTTTTTTCATTTATCTGCAAAGCATCTTCTATATACACTCCCATGGACAGGATAATATGCACCATGGAGTTTGATAAACCAGTCTGGAACATCAAAAGGTCTAGTATATGTTGCTATGACTATAGGAAAGTGCATGTAAAAATCCCTTTCTATTATTAAAAATGAATAGCTAAGTGGCAGCAGCAGACATTTTAGACTGTGTAAATAATTACTGTGTTTGACATTAAAGAATAATTAATCAATGTGTTTTAGAGGTGACATTAAAGAAAAATACATAATCTGTTTTCATATTTTATAATAGTTATTACGGTAATTTTGTGCTTTTCTATCATGCACAAGTGCATCTTTAATAAATTGGTATTCACTATGGACATACTTTTTTTTCAGTTTACCCTTACTGGCAGCTTTCCATTTCAGTTGATAAATATTATTTTGTTCTGTATTGTGTATTTACTATCCTGTTTTGTACAGATTACTACATTGTGTATTAATATGCAGTATACCTGATTCAAATGTACTATGTGTGTGATGTGGTTCACTTAATTTAAAAGCCAGCCTGTAATTTCTTCACCAAATGCCCAACACTGTAAAACGGGTAATATTCGCCACTGTAAATTTTCTCGAGATCTGTAAATTTCATATTACAAAAACACCATTGTCATCTTTTTAATGTATTGCTAGTAATTATTTGCATCATTGTAAAATTACAAACGCGAATATTACAGACACGCTAATAATACCAGTTTTACATTTGTAACATAAGTTACGCATCTTAGATTAAAATTAAAATACCACAAAATATTTTGCACTAGAATATAGTGACATATTATTCTCTTCAAATAAAAAAACTCCGTTATTAAATTTATAGCATTATTATTATGTGCAAAAATTAAGTATTAACACTGGAAATTTCAAAAGAATCACAATGCATGTCTTTATGTCTCATTATTTGACAAGTGAAATTTCAGTGTTAGATTCATAGAATGTTTTATTTATTGATATTTTGCATACTTACATCCTAAATATGATTTCTGTTGGTGCTTGATATCCCTACCAAACATAAATAGCTTGTTTAAGTTTCCCACAAGAATTGTTTGTGTAGTTTGATCTCTCATACTAACACTAGCTTCTGTCCTGTATAGACAGTCGGGAACAACTGGGCTGCTTGTCCAGGAACGATGTAATTGAACCTCAATTGGATATGAGCAAACAAATAATTTATGTTGTAACTAACTGAACATCTTTTTTCTTTTGTATAAATATTTTTATTACGTCTCAGAACTGTATGATAACTAACTAAAACTTGACCTGACCAGACAATAATGTATCAGAGTTTTTGGATGCATTTGAAAAGAATGAATTGTAAGATGGACATCAGTGTAGTACTCTATTTCTTACTTACCCTAAAAATTCTGTTTCCAAGTGCAAATTATTTTAATAATACCTATTGTATTCTCTCTTTTTAACTCTTCCGAGTCTGTAGTGACATTGACGTCACTAGCTGTATCCAGAGCAACCCACCCGGATTCTTGAAAATAGGTGCAATTTAAATCTCTTTCAAACAGATCTATAAACAAAAAACCAGTAATATATTAATAGAATACTCAACGAGCTTGAGGCAATAGTTTATCTAGCACGAGTGCATTGGTGTCATCCTTCACAAGCCTTTGGCGAGTATAGAGTAACACTAATTCGCAAGTGCAAGTTAAATAGTGTTTCTGAATAGCGAGTTGGATATTCTATTTATTGCCCATTATCTAAATAGAAGAAATGGATACTAAAATATGTGAACTTTGTGTTTAGTTCAGTTATAGACTACTTTACCTATGACATGTTTGAAGCATACGCTAGATATTTGACGTCGAGCTGTAGGCGTAATCTTGCTCTTGTGAAATATCGATCAACGTAGAATAATAGTATGAGATCACACACAATACTTCTATCTCACGTGACCAATATCAGATGGAAAAGATAGAAAAATATTTCCTCCTGATAAGTCACCATATTAAATGTTTTGTGCTCTATGAAGACTTACACTTGAACTGAAGAAATCTCGTGATTCTTTCACCCTAAAGGCCTTGCAATACTTTTCCTGGTTGTGATAGAAAGCTCCAATACCCGAAGTTCTTTATATCTTTTTTCATTACGAATCAAACTCTTTTGTCTTCCTCCGTGTGTCTTCCCGTTATATTAAAGACTAATAGATGCCTGTTAAAGACCATCGCTCACCACGTTTTGCTCCAAAAGTTTCCGCTCCACTGCATCTCTAGACAATAGCGTTAACTTATACTGTGTATTAACTATCCACGTTCCAGTTTTGGCGATCGATTCGTACGTTGTAGACAGAATAATTTTACGTAATATGACATTTCTGTTATTCGTAGTCATAATAAATGTATTCAATTATGTAGACTAACAAGGAAAGTGTATACGCTTCTGTATATACACGAATTAATTTTTGTGTAGCTGGCTGCACGTGATCCTGATTTTCGTGCAAAAATGGTGAGCGATTCTCTTTAAACATTTTACATTAAACGATATACCGGTACTAAACCTTTATTTCAATCTTCAGTCTTGTCAGTTTTTCGACTTAGGTCATAAGGCTTTAAGTGACTATACTAAAATTTAATAGATGCCTTTTAAATATTTTACATTAATGATATACTTCACCTTTATTTCAATCTTCAGTCTTGTCAATTTTTCAATTTAGGTCATAAGGCTTTAAGTGACCAATTCTATGTCCTAAATACATGTTCTCATGTCTTAAAATACATGTTCTCATGTCATATAATACATGTTCTCATGTCTTATAATACATGTTCTCATGTCTTATAATACATGTTCTCGTGTGTTAATGTCTGTGATTTGTTATTGTTGGCACTTTGTTAGTTTCTCACTCTCCACGTACAAGTGCTGACCATCATGGATTACGCATTCGTAAATTGTGCAAAACTTTAAATGAATGTTATACTTTTAACTTGAGCAGGACTTGCACATTATCATACATTGTGGCTTGTTGGGAAAAAAACAAGCTAAAATAAAAGATGAAAGATTTTGTTCGTTTCTTGGGTTGTTTTTTTAGCTGGCCTGTTAGGTGGCATAGAGCTGCTATCAATGTGTCGAGTTGTGGAGAAGTTTTCAAGACAAAATTTTAATCAAATAACTTAGTATTTTGTCAAAATTATGTTGCATTAGTTATATCTTTACATAATATTGATATAATGAATGCAACATAATGAGAAAGTGTATTGCAACATATAAACAGTATAGCCTAGAAAAAGGTTTTGAAGTTTATTACCATAATTCATTTAAATGACAACGTAATTCTATGCTTTTTACAATATGTTGTTCAACATAATAGGCCTATTGCATTAGCAAATAATATTATTGTTATATACATAACACACAAAAAAATATAATTTTGTTTTGAAAATGTTTCTCAACAACTCTACATGTTGACAAGACATTCAGAAAAACTGTACATGCTTATGGATATAAAATATTATTAATGGTCATATACAGACTTCTGACAGTTGTGTACTCAACTCAATCTTGAAGTAATCTTGTAACTCCCATATAATGTAGAAGTATATTATCATGAGACAACGTCTCGATTACAATGACCTGCTATCATTGATTACCATTGGTCGTAGATTACAACATTCATAAATTTCCAACGTAACTAAAGTCCGACACACAATCGTACATCATGACTTGAATGTTAGATTACGACAGTAAGTTGTAGATTACAATAATCACGATCTTTAATTATCGTGACACCATCGTAGATTACCACACTTTTACATTGCCACAACACTCAAAAGATCACCATAACCACGGTCAGATTATAGATCGCCAAAATCTTATTTTGCCATAACATAGATTACCATGACCAGTCATAGATTATAAATTACCAAAATCTTATATTGTCTGAGATAACTGGTAGATTATGACTCATCTTAGATTATCACACAGTAGATTGCCATTACACACCATCATATATTACGACTCGTAAATTACCATAACGCCATCCTACATTTACATTACCAGGCACATAAATTATCCCCAACACGCCTAGATTACAATGAAACATTATCTTAGAGCGACACCTGTAGATTACCATGACTCACATCTTAGTTTACAACACAATCACGATTATCATCACGCACCGTCTTAGATATATTACGACTCGTACATTATGACATACTATCGTAGATCACTAACACACCGTCATAAATGACGTAACACTCACAGATCACAAACAAAATATCATACGGTAGTTAACATGATGCACAATGTAATAAACAGAAGACAAAACAACATGTAATTTGCAGCATCACTGCATCATTTATTCAGGAATACGGGACAGAACTGTGTATCATTAATTTTAATCACAGAATCAAGATACAAAGACAATTTCAATGTACCAAAATGTCTACATATCCAATAACATGTCGTAATTGGTGTAGTCTTCAAGAAGAAATGAAATACTCGTTTGATCCCACATTTCTCTATATAGTGATCGTAATCATGAAATTAGTGTGTAAAATATGAGATGTTTTTATTTGAATGCAGATGATTGACTATATAAGTGGTGGTGGGTACAGGTAGTGTGATGATCTGGATGATGAATTGCCCCACTACAGAACCAAGATGTTCTGCTTAAACGTCTTGCATATTTACATAATAGGCCTACCTTCAACCCATTGACAAGAAAAGCACACACAATTGTGACATGCTAATTTTCTGCTTACAGGTACCATATAATTATGACCATTTACCCGATAACAAAATCAATGCATTGGTATTGACAAAAACATTAATATGCTCTTACAAATGGGGAGGAGTGACACAAGTGCCCACATGTACAACTATTTTAGTTCAGCAATATTGGAATTGTTTTTAGTTTTGATAGAAATGACCCCACCCTCCCCACCCCATCCCAGTTGCAACAGGGATACATACCACCCTAAGTACTCCTGGTGAAGCACTCCAGACAGTAAGATGTCTGCCTATTGACCAACAATACTATTATGAAGACCCTATTCAGAAATCCTGAATCCGTGCCTATTAATTACAGTATTTTGTATTATAAAGAAAACCTTGGGAGGATACTATACAGAAACGTCAACAAAGCTGAATATTACAGAAACTAAGGAGGCTGGATTCTAATGCTTTGGATACTACTGAAATCTGAAGGAGGCTGGTTATTACAGAAACCTGAAGGAGGCTGGATACTACTGAAACCTGAGGTTTGATACTATTGAAACCTGAAGGAGGCTGAATACTACTGAAACCTAAATACATGTACTACTAAAACCCATAGAATACTGCGTATCTACTGAAAATTAAGAAGAATCAAACGAGCATCGTCATTTCTCTTATTTTACAACTATATTATACAGTATTCAAACATTATTGGCACATATCTGCCACTAATTCTAAACAAACTAACCCTAAGGGCTAAATCTTCCACAATGCATGATCAACAAAGCAGTATGACTTGCTGCTGTGTGTGACAGGCACCGAATATAAATACACATTGAAGTACTTATATACATAATATGAGAGGATGGGCCAGATTGTGCAAGCTATAATTGAGAATATATTTATTTATGTATGACAAATACAATATGAAATAGCTAACTACTGAATTGTCTTGTTTTGTTTTTAACACCACATATTAATGAGAGAAATGAAAGTTGACATCTACCCTTCGTTCAATAGGGCGAGTGTTTTGCTACCGAGACAAAACGTTTTGTCACCAGTGTTTGCATCTAACATTAAATAAATGTGATATGATAGTACAAAATCAGTACCAGTCACGTTGTTCACGAGCGCTCGCCCTATTGAACGCAAGGCTGGTCTTAAGGTAATGAATGCAGTTGTTGATGGATACACTTACTAGTGTTTTTTGTAAACCTACGTAAACATGTGTGGAGAAAGGGTGTTGCAAGAAAGAGAAATAATCAAATTGTGTGATAGTGTGACAAAATGGACTAACTGGTTTTTATTACCCCAGCGGGCACTCTAACCGGGGGAAATAAATATTATAATTTTTCACTGAGAAATTATCCACATTGGATGCCTGAGACATCTAAGAGACCAGGGGACATGTTGCAGTTTCTGATTGTTTAAGAGGATTTCTGATTGTTTAAGAGAATATGATGCTGTTTGTGGACAAATTATATTAGCGCATAGTGATTTTGGAAATTTTTTTAATTATTAGTTCTTTGGTTATAGGATGTGGTGAAATTTGGGGACACTTGATTTATATTTTACATTATTATATTCTTGCAAATATTTTGACAGAAATGTGGAATTTGGCATGACATAATTATTTTGGAAACGATAACTTCTCGTACCAGTATGATTGGCAGGTGTGTGGGATATAACAAACAATTTATTACATCGACTGTAAGTCAGAGGACATAGGGCAATTTTAACTACAACATATGAATATTGAAAAGTCAAATAAATTATCAAATAATTTTAAGCATCAGAATAATTACAAGCTAATGATTCCCAAGTGCAAACATAATTATCATGCAAACATTTTTTTTAAATTAAGGCAGAACAAAAATCAGGTAAAGTGAAAAATGCATATAATTTAATATTATGCAATTTTATCTTATTATAATATATCAAAATATAAAGTACACATATAATTCACAAACAAATTAAAAGCTCTTTCCCTCCATATATATGTAATAATAAAACAAAAAATGTGTGCAATTGCAGCTAGCTTTGCAATGATACTGCAATTTATTTTATACAGGTGTAAGTCCGAAAGTATACCCCCCTTCAAAGTATACCCAGGTATAGTCTGGTATTCGTTTGAAAATTGATTTTTATCTAAAGAGAATATATTATCTGTGTGTTAACACCAAATGTATTTATTTAGTATTGTCTTTAAACTAGTCAGTGTTCAAATAATCCAGAAACATGTTCCTGCTGATATATTAGTAAAATAGACTATTTCATGTGATATAAAACTTTTTTTTAAAAGTATAAAGCCATTTAATAGGTCTACGTTTTGACTTGGATAAAAAATGAATTTTTGTTTTATTTATCGACATATATATGTAACAGAGCCTAGATACAAAAAGATGCGATTGATTCCATTCCAACTTGCTCAGTTTCTCCAAAAGAACAGGGGGAAAAAAATTATCAACAATAACTAAGTAAGGTTATCATTCACATACCCTGTGGATGGATTAAATGAAATATTAGGAATGGATCTAGGGTGGGGATAGGGGAGGTTTATATAATTAATTTGAGATCTACACCAGTAAATAATTTGAAGTCGAGGTTAAATATATACTATATTTTATTACGCATACGTGAGAGATAGTGGAGTTTAATAATATCATTCACCACATTGTGTAATACGATTTTGACATCACGATTTGCGCCTTTGACTAACGTCATGTCACGTCACATTTCTACTGGAAATGAACATTGACAGAGTTTCTGTATGCTTATTTTCTATATATTTTTACTTAAAACATGTATACGTAAGAAATAAAATACTAAACTCCTTTCATTTCAATACCATTTTTATGAACCCGTACATTTTTAATATACTTGTTCATAAAAATGGTATTAAACTGAGTCATTTAGTATTCTATATTTATCTTCTCATGTTGGAACAATCATATCTTATGTACAGGATACAGATCTGGTAATTTTGCGGTAACGAAATGGCACCTGTGCCTGATCTTGTAAATTTTCCAGATTAAAGTATTGAGCCTTAAACGAATCTGGGTCTACAAACTGCCATTAAAAAACAATTGGTAATGAAAGGGTTAAAATGCTGAATAATAATGGACACTTATAATTCTATTTGCTTCTGTTAGAAAATTAAAATGATTTCTTTTTATATAAACCTAACATCCATAAAGAAATTAACGAATGTTTTTTCTTTGAGACATGCAAATTAAAAACTAGAATCATACAAATTATACTGGAAATCCTGAAATGAATGGTTTGGTTGCTCATATTCAGTTAAACAGAAATGGTTACGATGGTTTTGGTGGCCAATTTATTTGCTCTGTTACGCATATACATGTAAATTAGTAAAAGTGCTCGAACAATCAACAAACAATTTCATGGCGATGAGATATACCACACAATTTCAAATAATATAAGTCTAAATATTATATTTGTTTATGTATAAAACCTTTTTTTAAGTAAACGATTTAACCTATATGAAAAATGACAGGATTTTTCTCGTATTGACGAAATTGCAGATCCGTAACAGAGCTCATACATACAATACCAAAAAGCTGTCATTGATTCACTTTAACAAAGAGATGAATAAACAGTAACACTAAATAATGCCATGACTTCACACCAATGCTTTTTAAAACATAAGCTACTGACGTGTAACAAACATGCAATAATTTGAAAATCACATAATTAGCTCTACTTTGATCATAAACAGAAAATCAACAATCACAAAACTGATCAAATAAATATATCGGTACAAGTATCATTAATATTTTTTCGGCAAACAGTCTATGAGGTAAGCATATATATCCATAAATATATTTAACAATCTCCAAGATACTGCAAGGAATAATTATTTCCACAGCCCTCGAAATGACGACAATTGTGTGCTGCATTTATTAGCCGCGGTAAACTAATTTGGCGATGGAAATGAGACGGCAATTTTAAACAAAATATTAAAATAAATTATATTACATTGAATCTTATCAGTCAGAACACTGCTGTGGCGTTACAATAATATTGGAATAGAAAATAAAATTTTAAAAATAACTTTGTAATAGCAAAATGCTGTAGAAAATCCATTTTGCAATAGTTTTGCTGGCCAATTGCTGCCATATATTTTGATATTTTGAGGGCTGTGCGATTAGCATATATATGGTTAAAATATACTTTTATGATAATTACAGTCATTGAGTAATTTAGAATTAGATGTGTGGGACAAAACAAATTAGTACATTAAATTTGAACTATAACGATCCCCAAGGGACCAGCAGAAGTAGTTCACTATATAGCAGTAGTTTAGTACACAAGCACTGTCCACCATTTCTTATACTATATTATACACAACAGAGTAGCAAATGTACTGTACATATATTATAATGGGTAAATAAAGGCAACTATTATTTTGTCATAATACATCTAATATTACAATAATAAATCCCAGTTAGAAATGTAACTCAAGTGTAAACCTGTGACTAGAATATAAATGACTTGCTACACTAGAATCTACATCTTTCAAGTACAACACAATTCTATACATGGGATAGTTTATATAAATTCTCTGTTAAAAACCCCAATCTTGTAACAGTATACATACACTGTGATAATAGTTATTCGTGAGAAGATAGCATAAAACTTTCAATGGAGGCAATATAACTGTTCGTAAGTCAATATCTCAAAATTGAAGGGGTTGATGCAATATCTGCAGTTCGAGAAATAATCGTCAGTTTGTCAGAAAAATAACTCTCGATATATCCAGGTTATTTGAGATTACAAACCCCAAAATAACGATTATTATTTGTCACTATTAAACTATAGCCGGTTTATTTGAGGTTACAACATCATAGATTAATCACTAGTGAATTATAACGGGTTTATTCAGATAAATAACTCAATTTATCGTATAACTTTCCTGTCATAAACCATTAGATATTTTTATGTGATAATCTATGCAAATTATAATGGTCAATTGTTTACCAGCTAACAAACCTTGCAGAATACATCACTTAAATTACACAAATTATAACAAAAATGGTAATCCTTGAGTGTGTTCTATTCAATTTATCACAATCACCTTATACACTGTACTCCCCTTGTAATGGTTGAGAAAATACACCAAATGATGTAAGGCTTTGTTAAAGAGCTCGACATCCTATATAATACATGTTTCAAGCACAAAACTAGTTATCAGGCTGCTTTGAACCACATTTCAATCTGTTATTTACTAAATATCAAGTTCAAACATGATTTTATAATGGTTATAGGATAAATAGAAATCGATACTAATGTTTTTTTAATATGGAAATTATCAACCTCATCTAGTAAATCAATATTTGTCTTGGTAGAAGTACTGTAGAACCTCAACAAATAACGATAAACCTAAACAAGGTGGATACTTTTCCATATTAAAGAAAACTCATGACGATTTCTCTATATATATATACATGGTATTCGAGATTAGTTTAACTGCACATGAATGTCAGAATGGTACTAATTTATACATATATTTCATACATCAAATAGCTGATAGTGAAAGCAGCAAATTAACTCTTAGGAATAAACAATTTATTAACATAATTAATATTAATTTAACTCAGCTTGTTTACGGAAGTGTAATAAACATTAAAATCAATTAATATTTTCTTTGAGCTAGTTTCGCTTGCCGCTATTGTTACTTCAATTTACTGGCTTGTTTAAATACACACTAAACCTACTGCTTATTGCCAACATGGTCATCTTGTTATTCACGTCTACTGAGGCCCATCTGCTGGCGATGAAAATTCTTAATATTACATCGACACTTCTAACCACAGTAGCGTCTTTCAGAGAAATGTTCCCCATTACCTTAGGATTCTCAGATTTTGTAATTTTCCAACAATGATGGTGGATAAGTGTTAAAAGACCTGGAAATTTCTAAATATTGTTCCAAGAGAATCAATGAATATTGCAATCATAAATGGAATCTTCTAATAAATCCTATATATTTAAACAAGGCGTGCCTGTATGGTTTACAAACAATTCTAGTGCATGATAAACCTACTATACTGGATACCTCTCTGTAAGTAATCTTCATAATATGCACGTTATATCACACACACATATGTACACATGCGCAGACCAACTATGGCAGGCAGTATGCTAAATTGTAAAATTATGAGAGGATATTTACACGTACTCTAGACAATTGTCTGATTATGCAACATATACAACAACATAAAACAAGAGGTCATAAACAAACTATATGTCAGCACCATCCCATTCTTCTTGAACATCAGTGCTGTGAATATTATATTATCCAAATGCATTATAATTCTCATATGATCACATGTCGTAATGTTTTCACGTGATCTTTTAACAAATACAATTGCTTAACAAAAACCATTTGGACTTGGACTGGTTGGAACGGACTGAAAAAATGCCAAATTATATGTTTTCTGATCAATAGTATTCTACTATCCTACCAGTTTGATTCACAAAATATTTATTGATTTTATCGAACAGATTGCAGTCAACTTTCCGCAAAATCTACTTCGAATAAATGCGCTTAACCTGATCTGTTGTTAACCAATTGACACACTTTACTTGTAAGTGATTATTTCGCTATATTCGACATAATAAAAGTATTTAATACCTTGAAATATGTTTTGTTTCTGTATTAATATGTAACAAAATTGGTACTATTTTATAAGTGCTAAAGTTGTAATGTTATGAGGTACCGTACTTCTAATGCCTACAGATTTTGTTTACCCCATGAAATGTATCAACAACAATGCAGCCATGATTAGGCATTTGTTAATAATTTGTATTGAGTGGATACTAAATAACCACTCGCGCACATCATATAAAATTAGGAAACTCATTTGAGAACTGAATTATTCCACAATATCCAAAAACTCAGTCAACAAATTCTGTATCACGCACACGCTAATATAATAATCTCTAGACATGTTACATTATTTATGCACACACAAAAGAAACACTTAATCCAGTGTTACACAACAATACTTTGCTCCTTAAAGATCAAATGTCCCATATAGTCTAGAAAACATAAAAATAAATCTAAAATAATCGGTATAAAAAGGTATTTTTTCTCCATATATTAAAGTAGCATCATAGTTTTTTTTAGTAATTTAACATCTTTTACTAAGGCAAAACACAAATTATTTGTACCAAGTACAAGTCGTCATAAACGTGAATGTGTCCGCCAACAACAGATTAATTAGAAAAACAACAATGTAGACATTTCTTGACATGATTAAATGACAGACAGTTATGTAGGTTATCCTAGGGAAATATATTTAATGCAATGGGAACAAAAGGCTCTTCTAACTTTTGTTTAGCAATCAAGTTCGGTTCAAACGAAGTACAAACGCCAATAAACAGTGCCACAAGACAGTCTGAACACATATTACAATGAATTGCATCTTATTAGTAAGTCTATGACAGATGTATTGTTAAATCCTACAAATTTAGATCAGTGGTTGATCAAAAAACAGGGAACATAATTAATGCTAGTATCTGCTGGTATCTGTATACAGTATCTGCATACAATATCTGCTTCAATAGCTGGTTATTAACGTTTTTTTTTTAAAACTATATTTATTTTCATAAAATAGAAATGGGATTGGCGAACAGGCAATGCCTATATCAACACTGGTTATTAACAAGAAAATAGTAAAAGGTATACAAAGATACACATTTCGTATTGCGATATACTGAATACAAATTCATATAATAGATTTGCGTACAACCTTTAGTGTGAAGAAAACATTAGTATCCCATAAATTACGCAATCATATTGTCTAGTCTGTTAAACAACTTTTGAATAGGAACAATCTACAGAGAACATTTCTCTCCGAGTTTACTTTAATAACCTAAACAAAGAGATAGGAAACAAACACTAATAGTGATCTCCAATAATATTACCATTATGAAAAATAAAAAAGTCGAAACAAACTCTATTATTTACATGCTAACCTACAATATCATATATATCCGCAACAGTATAAAACATTAATTTTGTAAACTGCTAAGTTTACATTATCACAAGAAATAATAATAATAATAATAGGAAAAAATACTAAAAGTTGTGCACAAAATACCCTAAAAGTGATTCCCACATAAAATATCATTACATCAGCACTATTTGAATTAAAGATGGTCTCACAAAGTTCAGCACAATATGTGCACTGTCATGATGGCCAATGCATGAAGATAAACAATACGTAAGGCAAACATGTCACAATTATAAACCTTTTTTGAGTAAAGGTTCTTTTCTATAGTATACTTATCCTGGAATACAAAGCACTCCGTGCTGACCACTCAACTACTCACAAAGTCAAAACAGCCTGAGGCCCCAGTCTTA
>JAUTCZ010097445.1:0-15467 GCA_032273805.1 Melanodrymia brightae
ATATTTATATATATATATATATATATATAATATATATATATATATATATATACACATACACAGAAATATTTTTGAATAGATCTAACATTAAACATAAATAAAAACATGTGTACTTGTAACAAAACACACATACAAGTCACACATGTACATGTTTGTATCTATTTATGCTTGATTTGATCTCACTACCTACCACAAGGCTTGTTTGTCAGAAGCTACATTCTCACATACTTGTGTCAATCACTGCGCTAATAACCAGCAGCTGACAACAAGCCTTTGAAGTCTAATTAGTATGTTCAGTCTCAAAAGAAACTTCAGGTTATTAATTAATTAAAGTGTTCTTGTAAGTGTAATTGCAATGAGAAAATAACAAAAATCTTGGATATGTGTCAAATTTATGTGTAAATTAATTTGATTAAACTTCCATTCTGTTGCATTTTAAATTATAAATTATTTCGACTCATTTTTGGTTAATATAAAATTATGAACTTGAGTATAACATTATGTTAGACAATGTAAATCTAAAGTCATCTGACATACAGTATCAATACTGATTATTGGTAAGCTAGTTTTGAATTGCTTCCTGTTTCAACCAGTGAACCAAGAATGATATGTTTTAGACTGATGTCTTGGACTGTCAAATTTCAGGAAAAGTGCATATATAAATGTATATTGAAAGATTCTGTGTTACATAATCTAATAGAGAAGACTAGCACCAGCAGATTCCTTCTGTTGATCATGTGTCATAATCATATTTTTGATGACTAATAGCCAACAATTAAAGTAAAGTTATTATATAAACATGCAGATATATCCACTTTAATACGTTTTTTTAATACGAAAGCAACAGGTGTATTTATAGAAAGAGAACAAACATGCAACACCTTTTTTGTCTGCTTACTGTTAAAACCTCTTTGAAGTGCAGATGTTTTCTTTGGTAACTGCATGCAGTGTCATTCATCTCTCTGTAGCTGTTTCTCTCTCAAATTATTTCTATTATCTCATAGGCTTTGTACTGTGATAAACAGCAGCTCCCTCCCTGGGCCTTCACACCCGGCACAGCTGCCCATTGTAGAACAAGACATTAAACATGTACAAGTGTCCAGCCACATCTGTATAACAGTACTGCATAGACAACATAAACAATTCAATAAGAGCATTAATGTATGGCTAATTCTTTATAGATTACACAGGATTATTACTAGAGATTAAAGTAATTAAGATCTGTAGATGCAGTTTGGATAATGGGCGGGGATGCTAGTTACCGGTGGACACCAGAGTTTGTTTGTGATTGTATTTTAAGGCATACAGACCACTATTTATTTCTCTACACTACAGGATGACTATTGAGGTTAGTTATAAAACTTACAAGAGATATGAAATATTGCAATTATATAAATTTATTTATTATGAGGTTGATTTCTGCTTTTTACTAATTTATGAATTATTACCTCTGCCCTTACAATGGAGAACATTTATCCGACTGAGTACACACCAAGCAACCACAGTCTGAGGAGCCAAAACTTATTGCGATGTCGATGACGTAATATAAAATAATTCCAGCGTCATCACATCATCGATGTAACAATAAGTTTTGGCACTTTTGACCATAGTTGCTTATAGAGCCCTCTGTCTGATAAATGTTCCTTATTTTATAAGTGGCTTTCGACAAAATGTTCATAAATCAAATGTATTCTGATGATATTAAATAGACCTTGCATCACAACTATTATCTAGTCATGTAATTTTAGCACAAAATTAAGTCCGACAAGGAGCTATACATATATTGTATCAACATAGCTAAATAATTATTCACCATAGCTTATTTGTCACAACATTAATGTGATTCTGCTCATATAATATTACATGTTATCCATGTACGCAAACAAAATTCTATTGTCACCTGTAGACTTTTCTGAAGAGAGTTGATTTGACCTGGAATGACCAAATTGTTTCTTCTCTGTTATGGCAAAAGTAGCAGGGCGTAGCTCAGCGCAATAATGTCTGCCTGAAGTTTGATGGGTAGAAAAGTATCCTGTGGACCTGTTAGGTTATTTCCCGTTCCAACAAGTGATTCATGCCATGACTGATCAATCAAAGGCTGTGGTGTGTGCTATCCTGTCTGTATGTATGGAAAGTGCATATAAATGATTTGTTATTCGATTAGAGTAGCCTATTTGGTGACAGCAGGTTCTAATGTTGACATAACCATATTTTTTACATCCAACATTATTAATCATTGTGCTCCAGTAGTGTCGTTAAACAAACTATCTACACGAGATCGAAGGATGGATCCACCTCAGTTGATCTGTTATGAGGTTTCCCACCGCCATCCATTTCAATCAGTGGTCCATGACTTATTTAGTAAGTGTAGCCTAAGTGGCGGCAGTCTAATTCCTTTGTGACCAAGTTTCAATATAACCGTGCGTTTGACATCCAATAACCACTGATTAATAATAATGTGTTCAGTGGTGTTAAATAAACAAACTTGTATCTGTTGTGACAGACATACAATGTATGACATGTGCACGTAGTGTAACTGTTATCAGAAGCTATCTGAAATTGGAAATGAATACACGCATATCAACCGCATCATACTTTTCAAGTATTATCATAGTTTGTATTACAGCAGCTTTAATATTTATTCTGCATGGATGGTCAGAACAGGTCTGTGTATTACTGATCAGGAAAATAATTCATACATTAAGTACTCTATTGTATATGTTGAAAGACTCGCATGTATACATTTCGTTTCAATAGTACCACTGGATTAAGACTTGAGCACTATTCTGTCTAAATCCTTTTTTAAATTGAACATGCATATTTCTGAATATAAGTAAAATAAGATTATGTGTTTGTGGGATATAGTACTCATGATATTGGCAAAGAACCAGGATTAAGCTGACTATGTAGATTGTGAGCAAATAATAGGCTTTTGTGAAACCTATATGTAGAGTATTTACTTTTAGATGTTGACAGCAAATGTTTGTTGTTTATGATATGTGTATACATATATGATATGTATATGCATGCATACGTTGCACATATGTGAGCATACGTACGTACAAACGAATGCACACACGCACACACACATACATATGATACATACATACATACATGTACATCAGAAACCAAAAATGGGTTGCAAATAATAATCGTTCTCGCAATTTTCGCAGCCCTGAAATTTAGAATATAAATGAAAATTATTGATGATTATGTCAGCTTTGACCAATCTGTAAACATTTATCAAGTAATCAGTTCATTGTTGAACAGCCAGCTTGTGTAATTAGTGAGTATTGAAAGTGTCCACACCATAACACAACACAATGAGTGGTGTTCTTCATTTAATTCATATTACAGGCACACAACATACTTTCCTTCTCCCTACTTCCTTGTGTTTATTTTTGCAATCACAGAGATACAGTTAATAGCAGGCTGCAAAATGACCGGGTTCGCATCACAAAAAGCGATGCAAAATCTTTCGATCGCGATGCAATATTTTTACTCATTTTATAAAAGTGCTAATCAAATTCCAGTAGTTGCTTTTCCATTTCCATATATGCTAATCACAATTTTAAAAACAAATTGCACCCTGAATAGTAAATATAAATACACACACTTTCAAGCATAGTTTATTCAGTGTCTTAAGACTATTTAACATTTGTGTTTGCAAGTTTGTAAAGTGTGATCAAGTTGAAACATGCCAGAGGAGGATACAATGCAGTTCGAGGGAAAACAAGCCCTGTTTCTTTTACACAGCTCCTTTCCTGGTTTCCATGACAGCATGTCAACGTCTATTGGTTACTACTGCTCTGTCATATCACTTCCTACTGACAAACTAGTTAGAAGAAATGTAACATGGTTGTTCTGTTGTTTGATCAATTGCAGTTAATCATCTTTAGTATGATCATTAATGATCCTTGCATTCTAATTGTTTATGGTAACAAATTAACAAGAAATTGTGACAGTGTTCAAATATAAAGACTAGTGTATTTGATTTAACTAATCAAACAGTTCAAACTTTATGAAGTGTTAGCATATTAATTACATATTTTGGTTTATATTGGTTTTTATATTAAAATCAACAATTTCCTGATTCCAACACATGTTATGAAGTTGTTTTGTTACCACAACAGTAACCAGCTGTTTTTCTTTACCAGTTTATGTCTTTGTAAAAAGTTATCAAAATGCATCACTTTGACTTGATGAATTAGAGAGCAGTAATATAATTATTATTGCATGTATTACTCTGCAACTGTATAGACATGTATTTGTAGTATTGACAAAACACTCTAATTTCCAAGATGACTAGTCAGGGGAGAGCTAAGAATATTAACATTTTAATGATCTTGAATTCATTCTTGTCAAACAAAACTGTGATCTATTAGTAATGCTTTACTGGTGTGTGTCATAGAAATAAAGGGGGGCTTTGCCTAGTTAATGAGTGAATACACATACATTGGAATGGCATGGCCTCGTATAACCCCACTATTGAAACGTAAAATAATATTCCAAATTATTTGACAAAGGGACACCCGGGAGACTAATCTGGCTGAAAATGGAACTACTGGGCCATTGTGTTAGCATATCGAGTTAATCGAGAAACAATCTTTTTTTACACAATGTCAACTGGGAAGCATAGCATTTTCATAAATGGATTCAATATAAAACTTAGTAGCTGATTGTATTGTGATAATAGGTTTATGTTGTCACATCTGACTAGGTCCAAGGGGAAAGCCGAGCTTTGGTAAGAGGTAATAACTGTTATCTCAAATTCTATCTTAAAAAGCTAATGGATTCGTTCACCTATGAAAAACCTGTATGGGCCATTCTGCAGACTTGATTGGAGCTCAGTTCTGCTACATATATTCACAGCAGGCCCGAGTACCTGTTGCTTTGTTAGATGCAGTCTTTGTTGCACGCTCTGAACTTTTTTTTTACCTCTGCTATATACTAAACACTGCCTCTGACTGGGATAAAATCTGTTCCTCATTCATGTATAAACATCTTCACGCACAGGGCTAGAGGATAACAACACTTACTGATACGACTGGAAACTAATATTATGATAAATGTGTACGCTTTCAGATTATAGGACTACCATGGAGTACGTGTATTGTGGAGTACTTCTTGCCATCTATATTGAAATCATACAATTTGATATTGTTCACAAATTGTGAAATTTGATGATGATGATATAAATTTTTGGATGAGTTATTTTGGATGAAAAGAAGAATTCGGGAAAAATAGTGGATTTGTTTGGAGGTTATTATACATGTAGCTTATCTGTGTGATGGCTATAAACTATCTAATTTGATTATGATATGTATGAAGATTTTACGACAAGAATTATTTTCGGCTGTTCCAAATAATCTCGCAGTCGGTCACATCTCAGCAGCTGATGTTTTATTGAATCACAAATTGGTAGGTTTTTAATAAGGTTTAGCTTTTCTGTCCTGTTTTGATCAATTGATAAACAAATATGTTGGAGCTTTTATATTTCAGTTTTCCTAGAATACAACAAACAATTAATATATTTCACAGTCAATAAAAAGTAATATAATTGTAACTATAAATTAAGGTACATGTAAAAAATAATTCTACAGTCATTTTCAGGATAGTTTAACAAAAATTGAATTTTGACTTTTACTTTTGATACGTTTCATCCACATCCATAATGTTCCCATTTTAATTTTTGATTTCCTTTCTTGATAAATTTATAAATTGATAACGAACCCTCCCACCCCAATAACAATACAACACTAATCCTATTCAACAGACTTGTCTGGGATTTTTTATCAGTCATCCATGTCTATCATCGTCACATACTTCCATTTTAGTTTCTGATTGCTTTTATGTTTGAAAAAGTATTAATCCTTATTATTCAATGTATATGTACCTGTGTATGATTATTTTGTGTAATGAGCTTATTTCTTATCCATTGCTATAACAAATACTGCAGTTATATACAATTACGAAGTACTTACTGGTTATGAAAGAAATTTTGTTTTCCAGCTGATTTGTTCCGTTTTGAACTTTCAGATGAACACAATCACATTCCTTCCTGAAATGGTCATTTCCAATCATAACAATTGTTAAAAATAAATTTTGTTTTAAAAACCTAGTATGTGTGTTAAAGTATATTTGCCTGTATAGGTTAATTATTATTTTTCATACTGCCAAATGGGTAATCTTTGCAGATCTGTAATTTTCACATTTGTAATTTAACAGCGAAAATTTCAACCACGCGAATAATTACTAGTAATGATATCTATTGAGAAATACAACAATTTCTCTTTTGCAACACGAAAATTACATAAATATTTGTTTGTAAATCGCGAAAATTTACAACCACATTACCCGTTTCACAGTATTTTATGTTTGGTCTTTACATACCTAAGTATATATAGCTATATACCTATTAGAGACATCAAAAGGTATTTTATTATTAAACTGTTGCTTTTCTATTTTCAGTCCTTAATTGAGCCTGATGTGACGTCGAAGTTGATCAATGCCACAAGTGTCAACAATATCGTGACACATGGCAGAGAGGAGAAACGGGAAGTGGGTAGAGTGGCTGGCTGGGCTGTCAGTTTTGATAAGATGCTACGCGACTATGGTGGTGTGGCAATATTCACTGTGAGTACATGTACATTGTAAAATCTGTCTCCTGTAATCAGAATTATTAGTATATTTTTTAACAGTATTTTTATCCAAATTATTAACATTTAAGTGAAAATTTTCATTTTATGCTAACTAAAATATTAATTTTGTCATTATCATAATAAAATTAACAAATAAAACATACAATATTAAAAAAGATGCCATTTAACCAAGACAAATTTAAATATTTAAAAATTAGACCGTTTATTACCCAATATTTCAGCCACAAATATTTGTATTTTTGGGAAAAGTGCAGTTTTATATTTTTGGACCCATTCATAAGTCTAAGTGCCAGACAGTGGTTTATAAAAAAAGGTAGCTGAATTCTATTAGGGGAAAGTGAGGAGCTTAGGTTAGCATATGGTTATTAGTCTCCTCCCATCATTGGATAGCAATTCCAATATTGCTCACTAAAACTTATGTACTGTATTATAGATGTAAATAAAAGTAGACAGAAAAAATAACACCAATGACCCAATATGACATAGGTTTTTATGTAGATCTACATGTACATGTATGTTTTGTTTATTTAGGAATTTCTCAAGAAGGAATTTAGTGAAGAAAACATTATTTTCTGGCAGACTTGTGCTGATTACAAGAATTTAACAAATGATGACCAGGTAGGAAAACATTTCTCCATACAATTATAATGGTTCTCAATATGTATATTATTAATAATCAATATGTGCCAGTGGTGTTTCTTTCTCATGTATCGTCACATATATTGTAATTTAACATAAAATAGTCCTTGCTGCTTATCAAAAATGGTAGCCAGTTCGAAGGCAGTACGTTTTTTCTCGGCAGCAAGCTTTATCAGACGTGTCACAAATAACATAACGTGTGTAAGATGCAAATAACATAACGTGTGTAAGATGCAATAACCAATGATTAATCATTGTGCTGGAGTTCGTTAAGCAATCATTCCTTTCTATATTAAATATCACAACTCTTGGCCCAACTTGTAGAAGCATTTGTAAAGAGTAGATCTTGTTGCAGATTTATAGTGTGGTGCTGTCTTCTGTGAGTAATCCCATAAATTATGCCATGCTGTATATCACGTTTTCAGATCTTGAATTTCCATGTACTTTGTTTGAACCATGTTATTCAAATCTATGAATATGTTATACAGTATATAGAAATACTATTAATTTGTAAATACATCTACTTGAGATGTTATTCAAGTCTGTTTTCAATTTGTGCAAATATTGTGTTACATGTATATAGAATTGCTATTAATTTATAAATACTTCTTGAGATCAATGTTAGAACATTCTTTTTTTTAACGACACCCCAGCACGATAAAAACACATCAGCTATTAGAACGAATGTCTTTTTGTTTATTCAAGCTTGCGCTTATTTCGAAAAGCGTTTTTAATGCTTTTGTGTTTTGTTTGTTTTTGCAAAGCATGTCCCAACTTGATGTTTCTCTTCAAATGGATGTTTTATTTGATTTCGATCAAAGATTCTTTTTTGATGCATTGTAAAACCTTTTAAATGTGGCCAATCATTTATAATGAGCAGCCCATTGAAACACGTATGAACTCGTATCAAGTTGCTTGCTGGTAGTTGATCAAAGTAGTAGATATTCATCAGTGAATTCACTTAACCTGTGTTAAGTCAACCGGTGCTCCTAACTGCAAGGAACTACACAATCAATTGTTACCACTCCCTTTTAAATAAAGTAAAACAATAATGCATCTGGTACGGTACCAGTTAATCTAACATTTTAATCTTAATCTATTTATATTTATCAAATAGTTCCATGTTATCAGTAACAGAAATGTATTTTGGTTTACTTTTATTTATCGAATAATTGTATGATTTCAGAAAAAGAGTAAAGCGAAAGAAATTTACAACAAACACCTTTCAATGAAAGCGCCGGACCCGGTAAATGTGGACAGTGCATCTCGCCAGCAAGCCGAGAAATACCTCGACAACCCAACATCAATCATGTTTGATATGGCACAGATGCATGTGAGTCACATTTGCTTTCACCGAATATTGTTCCTACATTCACGAGATTAATTGTTTAATTTAGTTTAAGTATAAATATTAATGTTCAGATTATTATAGTGAAACATTACTTGTATTCATGAGATATAGTTGTTCAATGCAAACCCAGTCATTTTGCAGCCTGACATCACTTATATTTAATTTAGTTTAGGTATAAATATTCATGTTCATATTGTTATAATGAAACATGACTTGTACTCTAGAAGAAACCTCTATTGAGCTGTCACATGTCTTAAGAGGCAAATTAAATTTACTAAAATTATTAAGCAGTCAAATATTTCTTAAGAGTCAACCTTTTTAATTTAAATTGTCTTATTTAGTCGAACATATGTTTAAGCAATCGCGTTTTTAGTCTCCTAAATCATCTGACCGCTCGGCCAAACCAGTAGTTGTTAAAAAACAAGTCCGATTTAACCGTAGTTATGGTTTATACTGTCAAGCACTCCGTTCATGCAGATTGATGACCTTTGCCTATATATATACAGCAAAACCCCTCTAAACCGAACACCCTTGGGACAGAGTAAAATGTTCGGTTTAGAGGGGTGTTCGGTTTACTAAGGTTTAAATACAGCACATAAGGCTGTTTGGGACTTCGAAATATGTTCGGCTTAGAGGGAATTCTGGTATACTGAGGGTCCGGTTTAGAGGGGTTTCACTGTATATATATATAGATACTTGAACCAAATTGATGTGGACTGTTTGCCTATATTCAGATACTGCAGCTGATGAAGCAGGACAGCTACGTTCGCTTCTTGAAGTCAGATTTGTATAAGATGTATCTGATGCGGGAGCTCGAGGGTCAGCCGCTGTCTCTGCCTCGACGTGAAGACATGAACGTTGCCGTGGAGAAGGAGAAAAGCAAGGTAGACAAGAAACCTATGTCTTTTCTCCTAAGATCGTTGAAAGCTTTTTCTTTGAAAAATTTCAGTGAGTATTTTTTTTTTGGTGGATATCCGTCCAGATTTTATTAAAGCTCACTGATGCTGGTTACTTTGGACCTGGAACCAGCATGCCGCAGTTAACATACCAGATCTATCTAGCCTTCTACAAATGCATTTTGGTTTAGAATGTTTTTACATTCTGTCATATCCCAATAGCCGATGTCTTTTTGTCGTGCTGGAGTCATTAAAAATCAATTCTGTTATATCTGTGGTTTAATAAAAATATATTGTGATGTTGGTCTCAAGGTCTGTCGCCACATGTCTGTTAGAGAAGAGATTAATTTCTAATCGGTTTTATATTCGACTGTCATTGATGTCATACAAACTTGTAGAGATTGTTCTTTGTGTTGTTGACTCTAAACAACAACTGGTTAACGTTACAGTTGGTCATGCTTTACTGGTGGCTTGCTACAAATTATTCTTGTCGTACAGGTGTCTGCTGGAGAACAACTTTGATCTGTTTTGAACTGCTGTTAATGTCAATCAGTTAGATAGGTTTCTGCTAGTTCAAGGTTAACTTAACTGGGTCTCTTATTGGTGTCATCTAAGTATTTTAGGGAACTGTACAAATTTGTTTGATCTATTAATCGATTTTTTTTAGGAATGTTTGCTCTTGCCTGTTGATTGTAGGATCATAAGATGGCTTTCCTAACCTTGATGATAATTCAAGTTTGATCACTGAAATCTTGTTAAAGTTTGAAATTCCTTGAGGAGCCCGTTGTTCATAAGCCTTATGTTGGTATTCTGATACGGACCTTAAAGTGGAAGAAACGTTGACAGGAAGGTTTCTTAGAATTTAAGGAGTGGATTCAGATTCAAAGGAAGTTGAGTTGTCTTCTCATTCAGTTGCTGTCGTTCCTGGCATAGATATCACACCACACCTTTCCAGTTATCTTCAATCAAACCACAATGGACGAAACTGCTTTGCTTTCATTCATTTATTGTTGTTTTTTTTGTCTTGTAGAGCGGCAAAGGGAAGGAAAACGAGAAAAGAAGGCGTTCACTTCTGCCATGGCGGCAAAGTAAGTTTTGTGCATATTGCCATAAACAAGATTTAAAAAAATTTTAACAAACTATTTCTTGAACTAGGCTATTAAATTAAATAAAAGGTACATATATCAATAATTAATGGAAAGAGATATTTTGTTTCAGTTTTTAATTAGCTTTTCATTGCATCTCCTTTTAATGTCTATATTCTACATAGGGTACTTCCATTAAGTATTTTCACAAAATGATCCTGCGCAAATAACTCAGTGTTTGTCTGTCCTATTTAAAAATTCTCCATTAATTAGTCATTTGCATTTCCTGCATTCACATATTTATATTACAAAATTTTATGTCAAGGAACCAATAGCAAAAATGTGCTTCCAGAAATTTGGAGCAGTCTATTAGATTGATTTTTAGACACTTCACACAGTGTGGATTGTAACGTCTGTCTTGTAATTTGTAGGCAAAAACAAGCAAAGCTTGAAAGCGGCATCCGACTCTGAGCTGAAAGTGCTAGGGAAGGATGTGAAGCGATCAGGCAAGGAAGTGAACAACAACTCTAAGAAGCCTCCCGGGCCTGGCATTGATCTTAGTACAATGAGGAAAGAGGTCTTTCAAACTAAAGAGGTAAACGTTTTAAAACATCATACTACTTCTTGTTTTTTACCTTCACAACGTCACTGCTATGTACTTTTAGCCCTGTGAAGGCCAAAATAAAATGTTTTGTAATATATATATATAGCATATTATATTTACCATATGTTAACAAACAATAGCTGGTCTTTTTTCGTACTGGGGTGTTGTTAAGCATTAATTGATTCATTGTAGACTAGAATGACATTAATGTGGTCGTGGGTTTTGACAATGAAAAATGCATTATGACCTTTTGCTAAGCAGTTTAACGACGCCACTATAAAAAATGGCATTTATGTCGCTTTACCACTCAACCATGTTTCAAATAACAACATTAATGTTGCTCTACCCTGCTTAGTGTGCTGTAAATATTTTAATATTCCTCCGTCAAAAGTTAAAAATATGAAAAACTTTGTTTTTTATATTTAATTTTTTTTTACAGTTTTTTGTTAATTATATACAATTTGTCATCTTAAAACCAAATGGTGTGTTATTTATTAATTGCTTCAAAAAATAATTCAGTTATATATAGTGCAAAAAATAAACTAAGAATAAAATGAATAAATTTGCACTGTATTTATAATTACATGCAGTGGTTATATTTTAGAAACACTTTGTTTGCGTCTAACATATAAAGTATTTTTATCTTCGTTTACAGGAGATGCGAGATGTGAATGAAGGCCAGTTTAAGTTCTGTAGAGTTGTTCTTCCTGACGGCTCCACGACCGTGGTGTGCGCTAAGCCGGGCCAGACAATCCGAGCAGTTCTCGGCAAGCTCTGTGAGAAGAGAGGTCTGTCCATTGCTGCTGTCGATGTCTTCATGCTCGGAGCTGACAAGGTTAGCGTTGTTTCTGTTGGCGTTTTTATCATCATTTGAGAATTTTAGGAAATTTAATGTACTGTAAAATGGATAATATTCGCTTATGTGTAATTTTTAACAGCACAAATAACAATCACGTGATTAATTACTAATAATGCAATGCAAAAATCATATATCGCGTGTTGATTGGGTTTTTTTTCTCCTAATATTATCCGTTTTACAGTATATTATAATGCCCTATCATTAATATAAAAATTCTTATCAGTCAATCATTTGTGTCAACACAGTTAATTCATTTATGAGTGGTTTGGAACTGTTTTATCTCCAAAATAAATTAGTACTAGAAATATTATAATTGGAGTTAAAGGCAGATGCCAAAGGATAATATGTTCTTGAAGACAAACAATTCAGCAGAGCTTAGATAAGTGAAATACAATATCAGCTTGTTTCTTGAGAATGTAGGACTGGCACACAGCTCAGCGCAAGAGCGTCCGCTTGTAGTTGAATGATCGATCCTCCTCAGTGGGCCTATTGGGTTATTTCTCGTTCCAACCAGTGTTCCACAACTGGTACATCAAAGACTGAGGTGGAAAATGTACATAAGAGATCCCTTGCTGTTTTTCGGTATGAATACCCTATCTGTAGGCAGTGCGTTTCCTCTGACCAAGTGTCGACATAGCCATGCATTTAACATCCAATAACTCGTCACCTAATTAAGATAAAGTCGTAAGTAACAATGGTGTTACATTGTCACTTACGACCATATCTTAATTAGGTAACGAACTGCTGATTAATAATCAACGACTTCCTGTGGTGTTGTTAAACAAACAAATTGTATGTAGTTGTGGTTGTTACAAGAAACTTGAATGTACTTCATTGAAGCTTCTTAATTCTATCAATGTTTGCATAATGTTTATTATTTAATCTTGCAGCCCTTGGACCTGGGTGATGATGTTTCAACTTTGGGCTCGAAGGAGGTGTTGATTGAGCGAAGAGTTCTATTCCGCATGGATCTGCCAAACAAGAAATCGATAGGCGTGAAGGCCAAACCAAACCGGTCAATACGAGATGTTTTCAAGCCAATCCTCAATAAATATGGCTACAGAATTGACAACATATACGTCCAACTTGTAAGTACTAAAAAGTATTTTGTTATTTCATGCTTGAGTTATCCTGTAGACATAATGAAGAGAATAGAAAACTATAATTATATAGTCTGAACTGGAACTGCCATTGTGATGTGTGACTGTTTTTTTATAAACTACAAACCTGTGTGTATTGCTTTCACAAATCGAAGCTTGCATTATGTATTTATAAAACCGCTTTTGATTTCATGTTTTCATACTCAACAAATAAATGTATAGAGTATTGAGGGCAGGGAGTAAAATATCTGAATGGAAATAATTATTACTAGCTGACATCCATACCAGAGCTTATTTCGCACTGAGACCAACTTATTCAGTTTATTGCCAGTTTATAATTGTTTTGCTCCAGTGGGGGCAATTATCTAGCCGACTATTTTATTTGTTATAAGAATTTATCTGCCCTACCTCAATATCTGAGCATGTCTTTTTAATAAAGACTCAAAAATCATACATACATTGATCTCCTAGCAATGTCTGTAATTTTTCGTTGAACTATATGGTATGTCCCCTGGGCTCAGGCTGATGTAAGTTTTGTAGTTGAGTGAATAAGAGTATGGCAATAATGAGATACATTCCTAAATTATCTACCCTGAGCAAATAGCCAATAGGTTTAGAGTGAATTCCTGTTTCCGGTTAAGAGTGGTTTCACTGTATATATGAATCTTGTTTGTGTTTCAGACTGGACTAGATGGATACCTTGATGCTGAAATACCGGTGTCTGACATCGACAATCAGCGAGTGGTGATTGTACCTCGAGACGAGACATCTGGTAAGATGACTTCCTGCCTGGAAGAGTGTTGTATTGTCATTACACTACCCTCGTCTTGTGTTCATCAAACTCTCTATAATGTGATATATCTGACTTCTTGTGTTCATCGGGCTCACTGTAATGTGATATATCCGACTTATTGTGTTCATTGGGCTCACTGTAATGGGATTTATCCAAGTTGCTATGTAGGACAAAACGATCACCACACTTTGAGGCATCCAGTGAATTTGAATATATTTATATTTCCATTTGCAGTTGTTAATTTCAGTATTTCTGGATACAAATTGAATGTTGCATCAAACAAAATTAAAAAATTTATATCCATAAAGCTAAATAATATTTTTATTATTTTTTTATTATTTATTTATTTATTTATTTATTATTTGGCATTTTTAATAAATTGCAATTTAAAAATAAAACGATTTTGTTTTTTTACTTCTTTTTCTATATCTGATTGAAATGACTATCATATTACATCATTCATCTTTCTTCAGCTTTTGAAATTCAGGAATTTTTAACACAAAACACTGTCAACTGGGTACTATTGGGAATTAAGTTTTGCTTGTAAATATAACAGTTTTTGTCTTACATTTACAAAGTGTTCTGTGTCCTAATGAGCAGGATTTTAAAATGATCTTAGTGGAAATGATTTAAATGGTTAATCTTCATAGAAAATTTAATGTATCGGTTTATACAGTTGATTGTGTTTTACGTACATGCTCCATATATAATAAAAAAATGTAATGATTTAGGTTTTTAATACTAGTTGCTTAATAGTTTTACCAGAATATG
Source organism: Melanodrymia brightae (assembly GCA_032273805.1). NCBI lineage: Eukaryota > Metazoa > Mollusca > Gastropoda > Neomphalida > Peltospiridae > Melanodrymia > Melanodrymia brightae. The sequence continues at coordinate 14,761 of JAUTCZ010097445.1, forward strand.
GTCTGGACATGAAATATATATTTTTGTAACTGACACTGGTTGACCAAAGAGGACACACCATACTCTCTTTTTTTTAAATATGTCTTTGTCTATTGGAGCATGATTAATGTAGACTACTAATTGAAGTTGAATTGAAAATTCACAATTTTGTGTAAAATGACACTAAATTTCACAAAGTTGGCACCATGGGCATTGAGTACAAAATTGGAAATAGAACTATGACCACACAAATTGAAGAAAGAAATGAATTAGGAAAAACTATACATGGAAACTATGTTAATTTCTGTGTCACTTTTTGTAAAATTTTAGATACCTACAAAATCATTGTTCTGTCAGTTGAAAATAGGGATGTAGAAATGTGTTATACTGTTGTTGAACGAAGTACCCATTTTACAGTATTTTCGTATCAGTTATTGAGCTATTTGCACAGACTAAAACTGCTTTATATTTAATCAAATTTCTATATGTTGGTGTGTAGTGCTATAACTCAATCTAATCTGCAGCTTGATACTCCATAGTGATCACTTTCTTTCGCTTTTGCAGTAATTATAAAGTTACTAGAATGTCATGCAGAGCTTCATTATTTACCTCTTTTGTAGAGAGCTTTTCTCACCTATCTTACACTTAAGCTCAGTTTGCAATTTGTTTTTAAAATTGTGATTAGCAGTTTTTCCTACTGGATGGAGAATGGAAAAGCAACTACTGGA